>CABFWO010001600.1:0-48554 GCA_902155825.1 Timema genevievae | reverse complement strand
CCCCCCGACGCCCCCCCGCCCCACAAATGGTGGTACACTTCCTCTAAATTCAAACTTCTTCACCCCTGACCCATTAGCTTAATTAGAATGTCAGCGAATAACTGAAATGGATATTAAGATTTTATGCTAAAAATAATGCCTTCTTATTGGTAAAGTGTATCTTAGAGTATTGGGTTTAAGGTGTAAACCAGTCAAATATGTGGCAATATTAACATAAGTACCCCATAATTTGTTACCGGTATTTTAATTTATTTTTTTTACCTGATTCCCTTCAAAGTTATAAAATTCGTATCATTAATAAGAGCTTAAAATTTGTTTCTTATTTTTCTTTTGAATATATTTTTAGGGTAACCTGGTTGCAGTGGGAACACACCATGGCTATGTTCAAGTATGGGATGTATCTATGAACAAACAAGTGAACAAAATGATGGGACACTCTGCACGTGTAGGAGCACTTGCCTGGAATAGTGATATCTTATCATCTGGAAGCAGAGACCGTCTAATTCTACAACGAGATGTCCGAACCCCTTCGATTGTTCCGGAAAGAAAACTGGTTGGCCACCGCCAAGAGGTTGTTTGTTGGAACATTAGTGGCTAATTTCATATTTAGATTTAACTGCACCTTTTTACTTTTTCTTGACACCTCAGGTAGAAAGTATTGTGATCGTCAAAAAATTCGAACTCGAGATTTTGATAGATGTCAACGTTTCACGGCCCCCTGAAACAAATAAAGTGGTTTTCGCAATGCTATCTGTATGTCTCTCTGTACCTGTAACTATTATACAAATTCGGCTTTAACTTGGTATCTGGGGTTTTCATAAGGTCCCCTCAAGGGACTTTTGGAACTAGATATCTTACCCTAAATTAAAGAGTAGTTTATTGAAGGGCAAAAAAAGAAAAAATGGATTTTCTCAAAATTTGCTTTAGCAATTTTAGTTAAATTTTATATCTAAAACCCACCTCGGCGTAGTTAGCTAATGCGCTTGTTTCATGTTAAGCTAGACTGCCGATGACAGGGAGATCGAGGTTCGAATCTCGCTTGGGTGAACTGTGGTGGTTTTTCCCTAAATGGCTTTCCACTCTCCCTCCACGCAAATGCGGGTTCACTTCCTCTATATTCAACCTTCCCAATTCCTAACCCATTAGTGTAATTAGGACTTAAGTGTATAACCCGAACGGGTAGTCTATTTTAAAATAAAAAGTGGAAAAAGTCTGTGTGGTGCCCTATACCATTTTTTTAAAATAGTGTTTTATTTATTCGTTAAGAGCCTTATATGTGGTTTAAAATGTTGAAGCCTTGAGATTTTAGTTAACTACCAACCAACTGTAAAAATATGCTTTGAATCATGACTGCAACAGGTTTTAGCATCCATGCGATGCAAAAGCATCAATAATATGTGTTACTTAAAGTAATTATATCAAAGTCGGCTTCCAGGCACTTGCTTGCTAACTAAAACACTTTCTTACAAATAATTAATTAAATTATGTATATTTTTATGGCTTTATTCAGCCCCAAAAAATATCAAGGATATTAATCTTAATCTAATATTTCCATTGTATCTGCCTCCCTCATCCATTCTTTCTTCATTATACCACCCACTCACTTATACAGGAATAAAAATGATCACGTTCTTATAGATGCCATAGAATATTGAAATTTTGTATGTATATTAGGTACCCTTTGCTTATGTTCGGATGAATAGATGAAAATGGAGTCATTTTACTAAACTGACCAGTCACAAGCTGGAAACAGTTGATGATAATGACCTATGTTCAATAAAAATATAGTTAGAATATATTTTAAAACACATATTTGAATAAAAGACTCACTTTTATGGTTTCCCCCAAATACGCATAAAAAAAGTTTATGAACTTTAATAAATTGGTACAAAAATGTGTTGCAAAATTGCATAATTTTGATCATTTTCTACATCATCATCATATAAAAATGAACCTTAAATCCTATGCTGACCATCACTTATTTAATTTATAATTTGCTGATACATATATTGTTGAAAGCTAAAGCTGGCAAGATGCAATTATTGTTCATTCACATTAGCTTAGGCCTTTCTGACATTTTGAAAAACTGTGTTGACGATGTTATTTTAATGACACTTTGTTATGAATTATAAGCACAATCTAACCAGATCTTTGAATCTAAATTCATTTAATTTCATTCTTAATATTTCTTTAATTTATCTTTTTAACTTATTTATAATATTACTTGGTGCTTATCTTGGTTTCTTATCTAAGTCCTAGCTACATTCATTATCACTCCTTAATTTTTTCTATTTAGAATGTTTTCTAAAATGATATTTTGAAAATCTATTAAAACACTTACATCTATATCCATTTTATAAACATTTTCTTTAACTTTATAAGTGATTAAAATTTGACTTTACATGTTTTCTTAGCACCACCTGTTAAGGTTGTACACATACATACTAATTATGCTAATGAACTAGTGATTAGAAAGGTTGAATTTAGAGGAAGTGTATCAGTATTTGTATGGAGGGAGATGGGAAAACCACCCTCAATGCACCCGACCAGGATTCAAACCCAGATTTCCCTTAAACATGAGCAGTCTAAGTCTAGTGTGAGTGTGCCATCTTAGACCATGCGGCCACTGGAGCAGGTACTTCATATGTTGAAGGGACAACACAGTAATGTGAGGGAAATTGGTTCTAGGCTGTTTTTAGTATCTCTCATTTGTCAGAAAAATCCATAATTACTTCAAAGAGACTGTATCAACACTATTATTAATACACTATAAGCCCATTACAAAAGTTTTTTTTGATAGATTTTTTCCAATTATACACAACATACATATTCAAATATATTGATAAATTAAGTTAATGCATTGGTATTCTGGCACATTATCAGATCAATATTTCTTTTATATTCAATGATTGAACCAAAATGAACTAAATGAGGGCGATCTGTTTAAGGTGTGTGGTTTGAAGTGGTCACCTGACAACACATGCTTAGCTTCTGGGGGTAATGATAACCGCTTGTATGTGTGGAACACGCACTCTCTCTCTCCAATTCAAACTTACACTGAGCACCTTGCAGCAGTCAAAGGTAATAATGGTACACTGATATATTTTGGAAATGTAATTTAGCTTTGGTTAGATATTGTCTAAGGGTTTGCATGGGACTTGTTCAAATAGTTGTATATTTATTTATTATATGCTCAAGTACTTGTTCTAGCAATACATATCTTTCTATTACTATCTAATTTAAGGAAACTTAAATTTTAATAAAATGCACAAACATTAATTTGTAAAATGAGTGTGTGAGGAGTTTAATCACCAGCAAACTACCACATAAAATTGTTTGGCATCAAACTCTGGACGTCAAAATTAACTATGCTGGTATTCTTGGTTGTTATATAATAGATTGTTTATTTATCCAGCTATTGCATGGTCACCTCACCAGCATGGTCTTCTGGCCAGTGGAGGCGGAACCGCTGATCGCTGCATACGTTTCTGGAACACACTTACTGGACAAGCGATGCAATGCGTTGATACAGGATCACAAGTGTGCAACCTCGCCTGGTCCAAACATTCTTCAGAGCTTGTAAGTAGTGTATGTTGGAAACTGTAGAAAGATCACACCATCCTAAACTATATTTACTTTTCAGTCCAAATTCATTTTCTGAAATTATGAATAGTAAATATCCAGATAACTTTAATAATAATAATAATAATAATAATAATAATAATAATAATAATAGTATTAATAATAATAGTAATAGTATTAATAATAATAGTAATAGTATTAATAATAATAGTAATAGTATTAATAATAATAGTAATAATAATAGTAGTAGTAGTAGTAGTAGTAGTAGTAATAATAATAGTAATAGTAGTAGTAATTATTATTATTATTATTATTATTAATTATTATTATTATTATTATTATTGCAAACCAACATAACTATATGTTTTTTTAGGTAAGTTACAAGTCCACTAACAAACCAAGTTCTCAAATTTTCTGGTAGATGGCTTTAAAGTAAATTTACATTTGAAATGATCAACATTAATTATAAATAGGTAAAAAGAGCTCCAAAGGTGTGATTCTTTTTTTTTTATCGGCGCGTCTTGCTACCTCTTAGGGTTATACACATAAATGTGCTGATTAAGCTAATAAATTAGGGATGAGAAAGTTGAATTTAAAGGAAGTCTACCCACATTTGCATAGAGGGAGAGTGAAAAACCATTTTGGAAAAACAGGCCTCAGTGCACCCAACCGGGATTCTAACCCAGTTCTCCATCCTGGCAGTCTACTCTTACACAAGAGTGGTGCCTTAGAATGCCTTAGACTAAGTGTCCACTGAAGCATTAACCATTAACCATTGAAAGTACAATAGAAGGGAAAGGCCTTATACACTTACCAGAAAATAATTGTTAGTCCAAAAATTCAAACTCTTACACTTCCCACTTTTTCGAACTCACACAGTTACACATTGTTTTGAATTTTCGGAAATATTCCTTTTTCATATGAAGAAACACATTAAAAACACACAAAACACAAACAAAGAAATGTTATGTAACTACAAATTATTCTAGACACATGTAGTTCCATATCTTCCATAGTTTCCTTCACTCTCACTTACCTTACATTACTGTACAGTTTCTACACTTCTTTTCCCTTAGTTGCACATTTAAATAAAATTTAAAAAAAATACAATTAATAAATTTTGAACCCATGATTAACTAAGCATATTTTTTAAAGGTGAGCACACATGGATATTCTCAAAATCAAATCCTGGTGTGGAAATACCCAAGCTTAACTCAGGTTGCCAAGTTAACCGGCCACTCTATGGCCCCTGATGGAGAGGCAATTGTCACAGGTGCAGGGGATGAAACATTGCGCTTTTGGAATGTATTTAGCAAAGCTCGCTCTCAAAAGGTAAGAACATATGTATTTCTAAACAACAAAACAATAATTGAAAATTGAACAAGCACATTTGTTTTCTTTCATTTTTGCAGAAATTAGATCCACCAGAAGAAATATTTCTGTAAAGTTTCATTCCGTGAATAACAACGGCAGATTGGCAGACTTAGTTTTACTTATTAATAATAATAATAGCTGTAGTAGAAGTAGTAGTGGAATTTATGATTAAATCCAATTGAATTGGAGCCATTATCACATGCATTATTTGCATTCAACTTTTTATTTGCTATTTTTCTATCAAAGCAGAGTCATGTCTTGAGTTTCAATATTATTGACCATTTCAAAGGTACTTAAATCAAACAAGATTCATAATATATTTTGTTAATGTTTGATAAGATGCATTATTCATTCATTTATCAGTCCATTTCAATCTACTTTTAGATGTGCTACAAGCAGAAATACCATCTGTGCAAAAATTGTGCTGACGTGAATTAGCTCTACTATACCAAAGAAGTATTTGAACTTAATACACTAAAAAGAGTGTATTTATTTTTGGGCACCCTAGGCATGAGTGAGAAACTGCACCAAAAACACACGCTAGTACACACAAAACACTGTCATAACAATATCAGCTATCATATATATATAAATATATATGTTTATTTGTTATCCTTTGTTGAAATTACCTAGCAAATTATTTGAAATCTAGTGTTGAGCTATGAAATTTAAACATAAACATATTTTTCAGGTTTAATTATTGTTTACTTTATTTATTTTTCAGGAGAATAAATCGGTGCTAAACCTCTTCACAAGTATCCGATGAAAACAAAAGTAAAATGGTATAATTTGTTGGAGACTTCAATCTATTATTTCACATTATTCCTTCAAGAATTTGGATTTTTTTTAAAGACACAAATTTACCCATTATCTTGGGTAGGGTAATTTAAATGTGTCACTTAAGCAGTTAACACTCAGCAAAATTTTAGTCGTTTATTGTTATAAAGTGTACTGTTCTTTTATTATTAACAGTTTTTTTGTGCCTTGTGTTTTTTCTACTGGGCAGGGCTGTCTGCTTTTATAATAATGGGGTAAGGATGAGAAAGGTATAATTAAGAAGAAATTATATGTTTGTTTGGAAGGAGACTGGGAATCTATTGTGAAAAAGACGTCCTAGACCATGTGACCACTGAATAAGGTATATATTTAAAGTTTTTGTCTAGCACTGCATCTTATTACCCGTTCTGGTTATACGCTAATGATTGGAATAACCACCCTCAGTGAATTGTTACTCTTCCTAACTCGAAATAGAAATAATTGCTGTTACATATTTGAATAAGTTATACATGACGAAGTATAGGGGAAAAAAAGCATCACAAAAATATATAAGTTTAACAAATAAGTTTATTTAAAAGTAAATAGGAGAAATAGAATTACATATGAGTGACAAGATTTTGATTGAATTAATTAATTATAACTCTATCCTGTTATGGAAGTAAAAAAAAACATTAGGCTGCAAGAATTGGTATAATTACTTTGTCCACAAGGAACCAACAGAGGATAGATAGAATATTTAGTTTAATAACTCTTCTAGAGGTATTCGCTCTTACTTGAACGAAGATGTGTCTGTTGTAACATAGCAAAGGTAAAAAGGAGAGTAAAGTTTCGGAGAAAATATTTATGGAATTATATATATCTTTATGGAATTCTTGATTGTAGATATCATATTGTACAAATGACATGCTACATCAGTAAACCCGACCAAGATTCAAACCTCGATCTCCCCGTCATCAGTAATCTAGTCTACTGCGAGAGTATCGCGTTAGATTGTGCGGCCACTGAAGCGGACTATTTACACTTAAATCTTAACTTATTCTTTAGGTACAGATAAGCGAACCAAATTATTATCAATTATCTCTTTGCCTAATTTTATTACAAGTGCTATACATTATAAACAACATATATTCATGTATATCAAAATTTTAAAAATCTTCTCCTCAAAGATAAAAATACTTTCCCTTGATTGTTATCTTAACTTTTCTGTAGAAAATCTTGGTTGTTCTTTTTTGCAAGTGCTTATTTTAATATAAATTCTGTACTTTTCTAAGAAGTGTCACCACATAAAAGATGGTTAAACTTACTACAATGAAATTTCGTCATTACAATTATCTAATTTTTACAAGTTGGGGGAGAAAACTCCATTATCTTCACATCTTCTTTTTTTAAATCTGAATGTGATTCACTTCCAATTTTATATTAACACTTTGATTTCCGACAACTTGTTTAAGATAGTCTCAGCTGATATGATATTTTTTTCAGTTTCTGACGACTCATAGGAGTTTTATATGGTGTTACAACCATTAATTATGTTGTAAAATGTATATTTTATGTATATTTTATATACAGGATGGCCCAAAAGTCTCGATTCACAAGATTTATTTTTGTTTACAAGTAATAAATAGTCTCACTACCAACAAAATATCAACAAATGGGCCTGGTTTTCACATATGGCAAAAAAAGTTCTTCTTACCACTATCGTCCTAATAACGTTGATGATCAAAATTTGGAAGTGTCCTTGATCGTCCATACCTAGAGTTTCCTAGACATAGAGGTTCAACTGATAACTTCACAGAGACAGTAGTAGGTATGATGACAAACAGTCCAAAGAATTAATTGAGTAAGCTCCTTCAAGAGACTGGAGTCATTAGAATTTCACTCCATCGATTATGAAAATAACACCATTTTCACCTTCACAAAGTGCAACTTACACAGCAATTGTAGGGTGAATACATGGTTTGCCAAATATGAATGTATGTTTTGAACAAGATTATCCTGTATAGTGGATCATGTTCCATTACAAAGCAAGTTTTCATCGTAATCCCCCCCATGTAAATTGGACATTCTTGATTAGCTAACAAAAATCAAAAATATAATGGATGAGTGTTAAGCTTGTCCCAAGTAATACACGTGTAATTGTCTTGTTTGGGACTTGGGGATATTTTGCTCAACATAATACTCTTGTGCGTATAGCCTAAACAGGTGGTAACTCGCAGTGATAAAAAAATATTCTTTTGCTGGGAATCTACTGTGAAAACATATCTTCACATGTTGATAACATTCCTTATGCTTAATTTAAGGACATCCCCTCAGCTCAGATGAACATAATAATGTTTCAACAAGATTGTGATCCGTGGAATGGCCATCATGGTCACTCGATTTTATGATCAAACTTTTCCCCATGGGGCCACTTGATTTTATGATCAGACTTTTCCCCATGGGGCCACTTGAAGTCTGCTCTTAAGACCTGTTGACCAAAGAAATGTTCAGCATTCACAGGACACAGTATAGTCTTTGTGTGATAAAATCACTGTGAATATGTTGAGGCATGTTTAAGTAGTGATTACTTTTAAATGTGTCTAAAGTTAATGACAAGCAATTTGAACGTACTTGATTAAAAAAAATCTGTAAATCTTTTAGGGCAAGACTTAAAGGTTATTTGTATTTTTATTTTCACTTATTCATATTTTTTCTGCACACAGTTTCTTTTTTATCTAAAAAATATAGGTATCAATTGAGTTCTGGATTTGTTAGTATCATTTTATATTATCACTTAAAAGTTTATTCATAAACAAAAAAAAAGCATTGCTTTTCATCACTTAAGTACTCACTACAATTGTAGAAGAAATACAACATTCCTTTATTTACTTTTTTTTTCAAATAATTTATAAATATTGTTAAACCAAATATTAAATTAAAATCAAAATTCTTTTTTGACACGAGATATAAGCTTTATTATTAAAACTGCACCATTAAGATTGGCTCAGTTAACTTATGTATTTGTGTTAGCTTACTTTCATTTCTATCTTTTCGGTATATTTGAAATACGACCCCCTAAACATCTCCATTGTCCTTTTTTACCAAACTATTCAGATCTGTCTTCAGTTCTAGATTATCTTACACAAATTAATAACACAATTTATAATAACACATCTCAACATCAAACACACACTCAAAACTTAATTGTTAATACACTTTACAGTCATAGCTACTAAAAATGTCTGGCTTAGCAATTTATACTTATTGTAAGCCAGCCACTTTGTTTTAGTAAAACCATTATAACACAAGGATTTTGTAATGGGGTGGGGTTAAGAAAATAGTTATAGAAATGCATCTACATTACATGGTTAAACCACTGTGATGAGTTACATGAATAAAACCACTCCTAGCGCACGTGGCTGGAATTTGATTCTTGACCTTCCTGTCATCAGCAATCCAGTCACGAGCCTGAAAACAAGACTGTAACCACCGGTACTGGTAGCCACTTTTTGCTACCGGGATGTTACTTTTAGGCACATTTTGCTACTTAAAATTAATTAATCAATTAAATATTTATTAAAATATAAATTTTGACCAGGGCTTTAAATACATTAAAATGTTCAAATAGAGTAGAAAAATGTCACCCAGGTTTTAGTAGGGTTATAAAAATAAATATATTTTACAACTGTTTTTGCAACATTAAATTTTTCCTGTGCATTGCGCCTTACTACCCATCTAGTCAACACATTATAAACATATAATTTAGAGGAAGGAATATACCAACCTTTGGGTGTAGGGAGTGTGGGAAACTATTTAGGAAATACCACCTCATTACATCTGGTTGGGATTCAAATCCAGATCTTCCCGCCACTAGAAAACGAGACAAAACACGTTTATCTCCACCCCACACTAAAAGATTTTTTTGCAAAGTTTTCAACAATATAATTAATGGAATTGAACAGTGCAACTAGTTACATAAATAACCTAATGGTAGAGCCCTGTAAAAATGGTGAGACGCAATAAAGCAAAAAGTGCTATACAAAGATGGAATCAAGTACTTTTTCCTTTGATAGTTTTTAGATATGATTTACAATGTTTTTGAAAAGCGAAATAAAACAAAATCATCTTGTTATACGAAATCCTCCTATAAAACAAAATAACACCGCTTTTACAGATAAAATCTTGAAATAAACACAAAATTAAGAAGAAATTAATCAGAAATTTTAACCATGCTGTAATTTGATTTTAAGCTACAAAATTGTGAAATATGCAGACAAACTATACAAAGAATTTTAAAGCAAATATATATAAGGTTTCAATAATAAATTTTAATTAAATTAAATTAATTTTAACTGTCTCAATATGTAAATAATACTTAAACACCTCAGTTAACATGTAATTTTGAATAAACACAAAATAACACCGAAAAGTGAGATTTACAAAACGAAATTTAACTAAAAGTAAAACAATTTTTATGAGGCTTTACCTATTGGTTATTAAATCATGATTAACTAACGCTACTTTTTAAAAATTTTGCTAGAAAGGCTTGATTGGTTTTATGATTCAACTTTACATCCATTATTGTTTCCAGCCTAGGGCATGGGTCACTTTTTTATTCAAGTCAAATATTTTTCTTATACTGGCCTGTCATAGCTTTATATGTCTTATAATCTATCTTAAGATTAGAACAGGCACAACATCCAGTCCCCAGCTGTTAATTTATCATCTATAATTTAATCAACAATAAATTTTTGGTCATGCCGGGAATCGAACCCGGGACCCTTATTTCACTCCATACTTTTGAAATAGCAGCTGAAATATATATTTGTCCAAGATAAATCAGGAAGTTAGTGCTTTTCAAGATGTAGATACATTATATAACATGATATATTTATTAGAATGATGATGTTGAGTAGTAAGAGAAAATTAAAATAATTTATCTTCTATTATGGTTCGAGAAACTTACTTTTAGCTTGAGCTAGTTCTATACAGTCCATCTCATTACACCCTATATAATATGTAACTTTATTTAATTATACTCACTATATGTATTTGAAAACATTATTAAAACAACCAAAAAAGGTGCAAAAACCAAGTATGTACATTCAAGACACAATCATGTTCAAGTGAAATTAATTTTTATTGATCCAAGTAAGACAAACTAATTGCTTTGGTGACATCTAAAGGGAAACTTAAAAGTGATATGGGAAAAAGTTGTTTGAAAATGCTCATTAACCATCTCATCTTTTGCAATGGAATACTGTGTATTTCATGTTAAAATATACATGAGAAAAATTTATTATATTTATTATATGTATTTATTAAATTTATTAGAAAAGTCCAAGACTCAATTTATTTATATTTATTTTCTTGTGTGTGTAACTAGTTAATATAATTTTGGGTATATATGTGTATATTAGAATTAGTGACGTATCCATGTATATTTTATGTTGGCTTTCTATATTCATTTAACTTATGTTTATATTATCACTCACGTATGATGAATTATAAGCAGGGTCTGGATTTTGATGACACTACATCCTTTTATTGGTTCTTCACATACAATAGGCAGCCATACACACACGTTCTTTCCTGTGAGAAAGAATGGCGTCTCTCGAATCACAGGGGAAATATTGTGTTTTAGTGGGTGTTGCCACACACCACGATTGAGTGCGGGAAAGTTTGTTACACACTTCCCTGTGGAGTTTCGTTTCTTCTACTTTTGAGTTTGCAATAATCCTCTCCATGCCACATACTTTTGTCTGAACTGTGTTTACTTTGTGAGTCTTTTAAGTCTATGCACTATTTATGTTCTATGAAACATGACTGACACTCATCATGCTAGCAAAGAGTTTTTAACCGATTTATAAAGATATATAATTCACACCCATCACTATGGGGAGTGAAGCCTAAAGAGTATGTGAATAGAAATTTAAAAAAAATGACAGATATGACACTTATAGAGTTTTACCGCAAAGTGGACCCAAAAGTCAATCGAGATTTAGATAAAGAAAAAAAATACTTTCGATCAGTGGCTCTTTCTGAAAAGATTTTTAAAACAAATTTACATTGCTTTTCCCTTACAGCTAGGCACTTCTTTTGCCAGAAACATTGTATTTTTCAGTTGCTGTTAAGTGCAGACTTTCCAATAATAGCACATGCAACAATGCATAATTTTCTTTTTCTGTCACCCATGATCCTTGACACTTTAACCATATAGAAATGATTCTCTAATACTCTTCTCTATGCTTTAACTTATCCTGCACCCACCACTAGAAACTTCATAGGATAACTGATTCATGTTGTAAATTTATACATGATACTGTGCCATTCGAGATCCCATGCAATTACTTATTGTGTGTTTGTGTGTGAGGAATTTTTTTCATGCGAGTTATTTGTATCGTTCCAATGCGCCATTCTTTCTTGCGACAAAGAACGCTTGTGTATGGCCGCCTGGTGCTCACAAGCACATAAACTATGTTCATGATCACCTGTTTGTAGAAATACAAATTTTATAGGTCATTTTTTGGTCATTTTGGAATTTTAGACCCTATTTTCTTGGTTTGCTTCCTTTTAGAGTAAATTTTAGGCATTATTTTTAGGAATTCTAAGTCATTTTTAGACATTATAGCTATCCCCCTCCAAACGCAACCCTCTCCAGCCTCGTTACAGTCTCACCTGGAATGTGTATTTTACAACCAAAAGCAAAGAGGTTCCAAAGTTCATTCCCTACATTATCTTCTCATTCTGTGTTGAAAAATTTATGGATTTATAAAATATCAACAGTATCTATAAATATACTTATTCAATAAGTACTGGTAAAACCAGTAAAATATCAACAGTATCTATAAATATACTTATTGAATAAGTATATTTATAGATACTGTTGATATTTTATAAATCCATAAATTTTTCAACACAGAATGAGAAGATAATGTAGGGAATGAACTTTGGAACCTCTTTGCTTTTGGTTGTAAAATACACATTCCAGGTGAGACTGTAACGAGGCTGGAGAGGGTTGCGTTTGGAGGGGGATAGCTATAACTTTTGAAGCAGATATTTGAAGACCATTACATATAATATTTAGCAGAATGTAAGAGCTTAGCTGTTTAAGGCTTTTCATTGCCAATGTACATTTTAGTTTCCATTTGTAAAGCAAGTGTTTGATTTAGCCGTATTCATTTATTACAACTCTTTGTTCATATTTTTATATAGTTGAAAAAAAGAAAATTAAAGTCACTTTTTAGAATTCTTGGGTCATTTTATAGATCATTTTTTGATGACTTTTAGGTCATCAAAATCCAGGCCCTGATTATAATTAAACTGTTTAATTAAATGTAAAGTATTTTTACATTTGTATACAATTTGGGACCTTCTGCTTGGCTGCTAGTTTATTCAACCCATTAATTAATCAGGTTGTTTCACACTTTCATTTATGATATATCAACAAGTGAAACATTTACATAAGATGTGTTTTAGTGATGAAGGATGGGTGTTTCTTAAGCATGAAGAACTTGTTTAAATTGTACCAATAAAATATTCACCCCATGGGATAGCATTTATTGTCCATAACAATTTCCATTACCATGGTATCTAACAGACAATAATGTTGGTAAAATAGAAACATTGGTAAGATATTTCAAAGGTAGCCTATAGTTTTAACAAGTCCTGTATGCCTTAGCAACACTATGATTACCACAGGTTAGTATATTTATGCTTAGCAAGACATTTATTTTAACTAACATTTTCACCATAAAAAGTGAAAAATATAATTTACACAAGTAATATATTTAGTATATATTTGTTTGAAAATTATATACTGTTTATCATAAATTTATATTTTATTCTTGTTTATTGATCTTTATAAATAATAATAGTCTAAATATTAATTGTTATTTTTATAGATCAGTGAATAAGCTATAGACGCAAATATATTATTTATATAAAGAGTTGTTATTTATTAGTTCTACATTATTTATTTTTTAAAGTTGCATTGCATAACATAAACTTTTTATTTATTTGCAATATTGTTTGCAAGATTTTATGCAACTGTTATTAAAATATGTTAACATATTTTACCATTATTAATCACTGTAATCTATTTTTAAATAAATTATTACTATTATTTTGTGAGATTACATTATTTAAATCATATTGTTACCCAATTTTGACAGTACTATTGATTGCTAGTAGCTAACAATATTTTCTTCTTCATTTGAAGAAAAAAAAGTCATGGCTAACAAAAAGCTTTGTAACCATGATAAAACCATATTGAATTTGGAAAAGCCATAATTTAACTAAAGTATCATGTTAGGTGCTAAAAAGGTAAAAGATTTTACATTGTTTGGTCATTTGCAAAGCTGAATTAATTTCATTTTAAAAGAATATTTAATATGTATTACTGTAGCGGTTTATTTGAGAACAAGCTATCATGAAACAGTAATAAATAAAATAATTGTAGTAAAACAATTGTGCAAAGGTGACTACATAATAGTCAGAATTATCACTATCTAAAATTATATATTGTTACATCGATTTCACATGCTTTTTTTTTAAATTCAAGACACTGGAATTGTAATTATTGGTATTCCTTTATGCTGAAATTTCCTTTTTTAAATCTATCTTGAACTTTTATTTGTCATCATAACCAGCGCACAATTGATAAACAGCTAATTATACCTTTAAATTAAATTTATCTTTGTTTTATCAGGCCTGTGGCACAATATAAGTAATTCTAAATCATTTGTATCTCACCTATTTATGCACTAGACAAAGACTACAAATCTTCAACTCTTCCAAGATTTGAGAGAACAAAGTCTTAAGAAGGGGCTAAGCACTTCAAGGTATATTGCATTAGTATTATCGGCCAGAGCACACGGACTTTTAGCATTGGTTTATGATCTTGTTAATTACATCAAATAGTTACTTAAGTCATTTTCCAATTAAATCGCAGTAGTGCACAAGAAGAAAGCATACAATACTGTTAATTGTAAAGGTGACGGTCCGGGGTTCAATCCTCAGTCCCAGCACAGAATTATCTGATTGCCAAACCCTTCCTTCACCTCTGACAAGATGTTTATTAATCACAACTTGTGAATGTGTGGAATGCCAGGCCTCCACCGTGGTTCGGATTCCACGTTAAACTGTAGGTCCTCCATTTAATCTCACAATCACCCTACCATTTCACATTAGCGTAAGTGCGTACAAACTGAATAATAATAATAATAATAATAAAGATAATGATAATAATAAATTATTGCAAAGCTATGACTTTTAAACAATTAATTTAAGTCACTTTTGACAAAGCGTTGCACAAGAAGACATACTATAGCAATATCGTGAACATACTTTTTACTTTATTCAATATGAACCCCTTTGAATTTTTTTTAACCAAAACCACCAGGGTTATGTCAGCTACTAGTAATGGCGGCTATGTAAACTAACTTCTGAGGTTGGGGCACCATGTAGGTGCAGTCACATTGCCCCGATTAGATGGTGTTATGATAATGATGATGATTAAGTGGTACCAGTAGAAATCTTAACCTAACTTGGGCCTAATCAACCAGACCATGGCGACCATAAGAACAATTTGCCATCGGGAAAAATACCTTTGATACCACCAGGAATTGAACCCAGGACCTCTAGATTAGTAGCCAGGAGCGCTGACCCAAGACCAAGTAGCTGCCCCCACCGTTTATTTGAAAGCAAATTGTTAATTATATTAGCTAGAGCTGATTTGGCTTCAAGTATTTGCAATATAATCTTTCTGGAGCTACAAAATAAAGTGTAAGAAGGGACCATGACATTTTAAAGTACACAAGATGCGGACAAACAAATTATACCTGAGAAGGCATCTATCTACACACCATAAACAAACAATCGCGGTACTAAATAGCTATGCTGGCATTGCACTATATTGGCCGATAGAAACATGTGGTACACTTCACTTAATGTAACTGGAAAGTTCTCCTCTGGACAACTTTTATGCTAAGTGAACATCACTTCATTGTTGAGTTAAGTTTTATGGATTAAGAAGGTTAAATTTAAAATAAGTGTGTGTGCATTTGCATGGAGGGAGAGTGGAAAACCATTTTGGAAAAGCCACTATCACTACACCCTACCAAGATTAGAACCTCAATATTCCCATCATCAGCAGTTAAGTACATTGTCATGATTTCCATTTAAAAAGATGAAAGCCTTTATATTATGTCAAGGCCATAGCAGGCTGAACATTTCAGAAGAGGTTTTAAAGGCTAGAAAAAATTATAAACAATAAACTCCTATAAAAGCTGTTTGGAGTGTTTTTATGGTAATTTAGGGCAGTGATTTAAACTGTAAATGCTATATATCTTTCTATAATTTAGAAACTTGAAAATTTGCTTTGATCACTCATTAAGTTAAGGTATGTCTAACCTATGATTTTAGAGCTGATTTAGTATCTTTGATAGAGTCTGAGGCTTAAAAAGTAGTGGTCGGAGAAAAGTTAAGACCACCCCAGCCTACATAGTCTAAATATTGAACCCCATTCACCTTACATAAATGCATTTTCAATCTGACCAAATATATTGAAGACTTGTATTATATCTATGATATACAGAAAGAAAGGGGTGGCTAATGTCTGTAAGGAGGGAAGCGAGGGTTGTTTGGAACCTCGGTAACTGCTCAGCTCTTCCGATGACCTTGTATATGGTCAGTTTCAGATAGGAACAACTGTTACTAAAACTATTTTCATATATTCATACATAAAGTCCTATGATTTGTATGTCACTTTCCATAGATTTTCTCATTAATAATAGAGTAACATCATCCATTGTCACCGCAATAAAATAAGTCTGTGGTTGCTAAAAAGGTTTTTTCTTCCAAAAACGAATGTAGACTGTATGGCTTTGTGCGGCTACTGGAATTCATATTGCTAGCCTAGCAATCAAAATTCATCATTAGGGAAAGGTATACAAATATTAACTAATCATCACTTGTCTACACTACACATTAAACTAACAAAATTTAAATAATCTACTCTTAGCAGTATTTATAATACACACCTATCTCCATGTAGGCTGTTCTGAAACTGCAAGAATTCAGGGGTTGTTAAATAGAACTGACCTTCCCCCTCTTTAGTTGGACCTTTCCTTTATTCCTCTTTTTTTTACAGATTCAGTTGCCACGTGTATTCGGTCAAGTTGAAAGGTTTTGTTGTTTCCTCATCTCAAAGAAATACTCCTTTCACCACTCTCCCAACGCTCATTAATACTTCCTGTTTCTATTTTCAACATTTTGCCTTATTATACCCAGATTTGTTGACTGGCCAATATACAGAATCACATAAAAATGTATCTGAACAGAAGAAAGGTGGCAGCGACTAATTTTACATCTTTTCTTATACCACCTCTATTTTGATATTGTTTAAACCATAAATAATAAGAACAAAATCATCAAGTTATCGGGGAGGGGAGGGCTGTAATCCCCAAACACAACTCCCTGGCTACGGCCATGTGTTATGCTACTTTATGTAAACTTAATTTGGATCGTGATCTCGGCATAAGGCATCAAGCATTCAAGTCGCAAGAGGCCGGATTGCTGCTGGCAAGGAGGTTGGAAATCGAATCTGGGCCAACCATCATAATCTTTTGATTAAACTTAAAGGATTTAATAATAATACATTTTAACCTCATAATATGTCAATAGCTGTAAAATAATTATTATCAAAAATAAGTATTGATACTAATATAAATAAATACAATACAACCAACCTCCTAAAGTCAAAAATGCATTCTAAAATAAAATCTGGAAAAATAACTTAAAACAAACACAAAACAATTATATTATACTGAATAAACTTGATATAAATTACCATTCATTTTAATATATGAAAAATACTGGTCTTTTTAAAGTTAGTTTTTAACTCTTCAAAACTTGAGAAGGAAAGATTAACTTTATTCAAAATTAATCACTAAAATTAATATTTTTAGTAATGTTTATGTTTATTTGGTAAGGAGTAATAATAATTGATAGAAAGGTTGTATCTTTTTTTTTATTCTCTTCTCATTATTATTATTATTTTTATTTACTACTTTTCTTCTATGATGATGACATGTTTCAGTGATTTTTCACCATCTTCAAGTCTTATTTGTATTAAAGATAATTGATTTTACTTCATACTATTGGAAAGTGTGAAGTAAAATCAATCATCTTTAATACAAATAAGACTTGAAGGTGGTGAAAAATCACCGAAACATGTCATCATCATAGAAGAAAAGTAGTAAAAAAATAAGGAGAAGGGAATAAAAAAAAGAGAGAAGAAGATACAACCTTTCTATCAACTAAAATTAATATTTGAATACTACCTTGTACAGTAATTAAACAGTGTAATTTTCCAATGTCCTCACCATGCTAACATGGACGCTTTTCCTCCTAAATACCCTCTCAGTAAGTCGGTAATAATCTTGGTGTTGAACATATTAATAAAAATAGACATTCAAACTTCCCACAATTTCAAATAACCTCCAAAGCTTCCTTGCCTAAATCAGCTGACAAATAACTTACCATTTTACCATAGGCAGTTATCTTCCTTATCTTGGCATCAGAGGGGCAGCAGGTAGCAAACAAAGGCATACAATAATTACTAGTACTTTACCTGATTACGATAAGCGACTCCTCTATACAGTGTTGTTGATAAAGTCGCTAATAAACTCTGGTTTAATATGGTATCTAGAAACTTGGTTGTAAATCAACAAGTGATAGGTATTTAATCAACAGACTGTTTCTAAAACAAAAAAAAAAATTCTAAGCTGTATGTCCTACCTACCAGTTATTAGAACAATTTTTCGTTCAGAAAGGGAAAAGTATTTAGCAATTTTTTTAAAACCTTCATTTAATGTTTAGCATGAGTTAGTTGCTATGGAAAGTATTTTATAGGCTGGTATGACAAAAGACTTGAAGGGTTAGTGCTTATCATCTTGCATTCTGCATCTTGTATAATTTGTTTCTCATTTTATTATGTTCCAGTATGTACTTAGCCACGTAATCAATCCTCAACATAAGAGTTGTTGTGGAAAATAGGCTGGGTTTATATTCACACATAACTAATAGTGAATAGTGCACAAGGAGTTGGAACACATTATTTTTTATTCATATTGAATAATGCACAACACAAAGTTGATTTAACTTTATTTTTTTATGCGTTATACTTGGACTTGAGTATATATACACAGCCCTTGTAACAGCCAATGAGCGTGTGAGGAGAAGCTCTTGCCAATCAAACGCGAGTATACACAGCAGATGAAATTTATCTTGTGTTTGGGTTTGAAATGCCTTGTGGAAGCCATACTTGTTTGCTACCAACGAATTTTCTCTGTTTTATTGTCATTGACTATTGCATATGTGATTTTAAATAAATGTAAAGATTACATTTTTTTACTCCATCAATAAGTCATAAAGCCTGAATGATTCATACTTTTTTCCTAATTTGATGCAGACTTTGAACTTTCAGTAATCATTACAAATATTCTTGTTTCTCTATGTAAAATATAGGAAAACAACTATACACATATATTAATTGTAAATGTTAAACTTGAGGTAGCAAAGCGCATTTTTACCCCAAGCCATTCCTATGCACTGTTTATACAGTGGATAATACCTGAACAGAGAATATATTTGTTTGTACACATTGAAATAGTTCAGTTTTGGAAGGTAAATTTATTGTTACTCATTCTATTACATTTTCATTGGCAATTTAATAACAAAACATTGTAGTAAACTCTGTCTTGTTGATACTTCTATTGCATGCTATATGTGAGACACTCACAATAGTGTGATTGCTAAATGTTGGCAGTTATTTTAACAGTTACAAACATTACTAGAACTACTTCATATAATTTTACATTAAATAATATGTTCTGCAGCTGGCACTTTTGAAATATATTAGCATTTACAGTATAATGACAACAATGAAACTGCATTTTGTCAATGTTGACAACAAAAAATAGTTTATGTGTTCACTCAGTTTACTCTGATGGGTAGTGAGTGATCTTATCTTGACTGATTACAGTATGACTATAGCTTATAAGCTGTACCATAGTTTAATCTGTCAAGGTAAGCTTGCTACCGGTCAGGGAAAATTCGATGTATATATACATTTTCTACCTAGAAGGTAGCAAGCTTACTTTGACAGATTACACTATGGCTCTATATTATAAGCTATACTAGTGTTCCACAAACATTTTAAGTTCACATTCTTAACAAGCATATCATTTTTTCCGGTACACTGTTTTGTTTTAGGTACGCGCCCATGGCAGCAAACAATATATTACGAACCAAGTCCAACGGTTGTACGATAAATCTGAATTCAAAATTAGGAAAATATAGACTTTTTTTTAAGTAACTTTAAATGTTCCAAAATTAAAGATTGAAGTGATTTTCTGTGCCTGCATCTTTTAACATCTGGAAACATTTTGATCAAACTACAGTAAAACTTTCTCAATTCAAAGTCCAAGGGATATCTAAAAAAAATTTGAAATATCCAAAATTTGAATTAACATTTTTCATTAGTATCCGTGCAGCTGCTACACTATAAATCATTAATCTTAAAATATGCTAAATATAATCACACACATTTTATATGCTATATAAAACACACATACACAGAAAATACACACTCTCACACACATAAAAACCAGGAAAATTCAAACACAAAATATAAAACCTTGGAAAAATTATTATACTAAAATTGCAGTCTTTAATCAGAATTGATAAAAGCCGAGCCAACACATCCCCTATATTAGGCAACCCACTCGCCATCGGTCATAATTCCCCGCTCTCTCATTTACTGTGTGTCAGTAGGTTAACTCCATCTTTATTTGACACTCTCCATTTAATAAAGACCCTTAAGTTAGGTTTGAAATGAGTACAAACTAGAAATAGTTAACAATGTATAGGCTTCGAATTATCCAAATATTTCATACTAAAATTAGAGTTAAATATTTTTACCATTGATTTTAAATAGTAGTTTCATGGGGATTCTTGGTGGGTTCAAACTATCCAATTTTTCGAATCAACCAATGTCGAACTAGCCAAATACTATTGTATTAGTAATTTAGTTAAGCCATAAATATAACTTCGCGCAAAAGGTAAGATCTTGTCAGATGTATATAAAACATTAGTAAGTATGAATAAGTAAAAATATGCAGACGACACACGGATGCTGTTGGTACTAACTTCATTTGTGTTATTATTAAACAGTGATGCATGGCACTGTGTGCTGTGGCCGCACGGCAGACCTTATTCACCACGACGGTACACTGATTGTGGAACACTGAGCTTATACCATACTGGAATAATGCCAGGTAAGCTTTCTACCTTACAGAGTTACATTGAAGTTAATACCTGTCCATCGAGACTTTGGTTTACCATAGAAAAGTATACTATTTTTCAATAGGTAATGTAGTAACATTTTGGTATAACTTTTGATCGATCTATGTATACATTATAAAAATAAGTGTCCTATGTGAAAGTGTTGCTACACTTAGTTAATAATATATTTTTCTTTGCCTCTTATTGGAGAACCAGCATATTTGCTTAGTTGAACAATGATTATTTATCAACACAAAACTTTAACATTATAGTATTCTTTACATATTTTCTCTAAAACAGCACTACACAAAAAGTACAAAATTTGGGGATATGGTTATAAATAAAAATAATGTATTTTAATTGTAAGTAACTCAAATGTAATCCAACTTTCCATTTTACAAGCTGGCTCCCCTACTTGACAAAATAACATAGCTAATAACAACTTGGTCTTGTGATTTGTGCCATTGAAGGTACATTCTCCAACTCGGCTGCCGCCGCTTATTCAACCAAAACGTTGTAGTGACGGTCATCTTCTGCAACTAAAAACACTTGGGGCCAAATCCCCTGGTTCCAGTCTGGATAGGAGCAGACAAAGTCGTCTGTTCCAAACGCTGATGGCCGGACTACTGTTAGTGTCACTCCTAGTGTGTAGCCCACGAGGTACATCTCGATCTGCACACACAAACCACCGCGGGTCATTATGAGAATACCATGGAGGCACAGCTACTAACACAAAAGTGGGGCGGGTATTTCTTCAACAACATGGGTTTATATTTGCTTAATTGCTTTTATATTAACTTTTTTGTTGTTAGATTTGATCATTAAAGATTGTTATCCAGTGCTGGTACAATATATTCAAACAAATTACATATTTGCCTCAACAGAGTTTTATATATATATATAAGTATATAAAATAAATAAACATGTTTGTTATTAGTAGTGTCTCATTTGGTCTTCAAAGCCCTTTTATACATCTAATCCAACTATTTATTTGTATATTTATTCTATTTTAGGATCAAGAAATCATGTTACAAACATAAATAATATTTTCTTTTGCTGCAGTCCATTTTTCTTATCCTGGTTTAGCAAATTACCCATATTGGATTGAGGTTGATGAACGAACTTCCTGGCCATTCCAAAAATATAATTTATCTATCCATGAAAAATGTATTTACTTCTTTGGAAGCTTGGCAGTTTAAGTCAACTGTGGAATTTTTCATATTTATAAGCAAGGCACCCCCGTAAACAAGTAAACATAGTATTATAAATGTTTCCTTATAGCTATATTGTTTTAATTTTTCTTATAAAATAATTCTTTTAGATGTTATTTACATAAAACTCCTCAATGTTTTACTGAGCTGTCACTTTATAACACTGGCTCTGTCACCTATAAAAAGAAATAATGACATAATGAACTTCACTTTTATTATTATTATTATTATTATCATTATCATTATTATTTATTATTATTTATTATTATTATCATTATTATTATTATCATTATTATTAACATTATCATTATTATTATCATTATTATCATTATCATTATTATCATTAACATTATCATCATTATTATTATTAATTATTTATTATTATTTTATTTATTTGTTTACATTATTTATCCTGATTCCTAGCATGTAGCTCAGGAACCTAGATCTACATATTGATTAACATTACATCTTTTAGCTGCGTTCTTTTTTTTTAAATACAATAATAAATTTATAATATACACTTAAATCTAGAAGTCCTATTTGTCCTTCTTTCCTACACCTAACCTACTAGTTGGTACACCCCGGGTATATTACGCCCCCGGTACCCTGCCCCGCTGGGTGTCCCACCGCACTTTGGATCTAATGGTCCCCAGATCGACGAGAGCCCCAGCGGGGGAGGCATCCTCCTCCACGTCGCCTGGGGAGGCGCACTACCAGAGATTTCGCTCCACTTACTACCCACAATATCACCACCTATGGACTTACAACTAACTTAACCTAAGGATTTATAAAAATGCTTAATGCTAACTTAGCCTAAAAACAAGTCCTTCTTATAATTGGCCGCAGGGTCTTTCGGTTGCTTTCGCCGATCCATTTTCTGAACTGAGAGCAGCCATCCGATGGATCGGTGGACGGACCAGATGTCCGACAGCTCCAGCCCAGCATCACACACTTGTCACCAAGTGAGCTGGACCCTATGAGTGAGGGGTTGATTCTCCCGTCTGAAGATGTTGTTATCTTTTACTCCCTAGCTGGTATCAAAGCGCCCTTCAGTTCATCAGCAGTTATTACTACTGGAATCCAGAGAGCACTCCTTCCCTCAGCTATGGTCCGGTTTGCTTGGAAATCCCCACCACATTCTACCCAGCTAGCTGATAATCCAGTTTGTCTTTGTCACACCTATTGACTTAGTCAAGCCGTACCGTTATGTGTCATCCATATCTGTTGTAACGTCACTGTCTACTGTCATGTCACTGTCGTTCTCCGTCCTGTACCCTTGTCTTATGTTGACCAGTCTATTTTGTCTTCTATTTTTCATTGCAGTTAAGTAATTATCTCTTTCGTATTTGGACACATTATCCGCGATTGCATACAGGAGACTCCATCGGTCCACGTCACGCAGTATGTGATAAACCGTGCTCGCTTGCAACGGTATCTGTAGGTTCATTCTATCTTCAAACGTGTCAATACACTCCAGCACGACGTGTTCCGGCTAGTCTCCCTACCACAATCGCAAATTCCTGTATCCGTCAGTCGTCTAGCGAAGAGAGCGGGCCTATATAGACCATGCCCAGTAATAAAATGTACCAAACCTGGATAGGGCTGCAGGTACTCCATCCCCAACCATTCAGCAACGCTTGGAAATATCTTATGCGTTCTTCTACCTGTTTTTCTCCGCTCCCACTCGTCTTGCCACTCCTCTTCTAGATATTTCCTGACCTGAAGTCCCGTTGTTATCCCTGCTCTCGTAAGATTAGTCACTGTCTCCATATCCCCTTTCCTTATCCAATACAATGCCGCTCTCCTCCTCACCTCTAAGTCCAAAGGCCAGATACCCAAGGCTACACTCAAAGCTTCTGTGGTAACAGTCTTGTACGCTCCAGATAGCCTCAAAAGTACACTTCTCTGAAGGCTTCTGATTTTCCTTCTGATTCTTACCTGTTTGAGCTGATGAGCCCACGTGCCAGCTCCATCACCCACAATGGAGACCAACATAGCCTGGTGATACAATTTGATCAGCCTCATAGACAGTTTAAATCTGCCCTGCCCTACGTTGATGATCTTATTCATAGCTCTTAAAGCCTTTCCACATGCGTTCTCCACGTGTGTCATGAAGTCGCGCTTCTCATCCAGCACCACGCCTAGGTATCTGGTGTCCTTGCTTCGTCTTATCGTCTGTCCGTCTATCTTAACCGTCGGGTTTCTCNGGGGTGTTGGTGTCCGTTGTTCCGTTTCTCGTCTGTCCGGTTGTCTTTACCGGCGGGGTTTTCCTGGGGACCCCCCCCCCCCCACGTAAGTTGTCTTTGCAGAAGCTAAACTTAGTTTTACCTTTTTACACCAAGAGTTCAGCCCAGTGAGAACTGCGTCACTCTTGGCTTGTAATTCTCTTCTAGATGTTGCTTCAACTATTATGAATATATCGTCCGCAAAGGCAACAACCCCCGCCGTTTCAGGGAGTGACTCAATCTCCATTAAACCCGGTTTGAGTGCTACGTCCCAAAAGATCGGCCCACAGACCGACCCCTGAGGACATCCTTTCGTAAGTTTTTTGCTTACTGTCATTCCTGGACATCTCAGGTTCGCGTATCTTCCCCTACAGTTGTCCATAAGACTCCTATAGAGGTTCCCCGGACATCTTATTGCTCTCAGCCTCCCGAATAGCGCCGGCCACCACAAGTTGTCAAACGCTCCCGAAATGTCCACAAATATCTCCATTATGTATTTATCTCCAGCCCTATCTACAAGACTCATGGCCTCACAGATAGCGTCCTCCGTAGACCTGCCCCTCCTGAAACCTAACTGCTGTTGATGCATCCCCACAGCCTCTCTATGTTTTTGCAATCTATTGCACAGGATCTTTTCTTGCAATTTCCCGCATACATTTAAGAGACACATTGGTCTGTACGATTTCGGGAGTTGAGGATCCGTATCCTCTCCCTTACTCAGGATAACTACCTCACTTTACTTCCATATATTTGGTATGCGGCCCTGAGCTACGCATTCACTCATCATTCTAACTAAGAAGGGCGTTACCTGCTTGCTGATCTGTTGAAGAACCTCCACCCTGATCCCATCTGGTCCAGATGCCTTCTTCTTTTTCATTTCAGCCACAAGTCTCATTACCTTATCCTGGGTTACTGGATCTGTCACCTCATAATTGTCGTAACTACTCGTCATATCGTGTCTAGCTATCACTTGTCCTTCGTCGTCTTCGTCTGGAAGTAGGGTGTCTATCAGCAGCCTCGCTAATTCTTCCCAGTTTGATGTAAATCCTGCCCCCGGCTTCCTTAGTGTCGAGATAATTGTTGGGGGCCTTACCTTTTCTGTAGCTATCTGGTGGATTCAAACTCTTCTTTTTTCCGTCCATACCCATTGAGGAGCAGTCCACGACTAGCAGGATCTATAGACCTCTGATATCTCCTTCGTGCTACCCTCATCTCCTTTCGGAAGTCTACTAAGTCGTTCGTTCCATGGTCGATTGTTTATATTCAATGTATCCTTCACCAGTGGGATGGATGCCCTCATAGCTCTATGAACTGACCTGGTAAACTCCTTGGCGGTGATATTGACATTTCCTCCTTCAGCCACCTCAGGCGCCAGCACCAGCAGCCCCCTTAGCTTTTCCCAGTTTGCCTTCCTTATGTTGTATCTTATCCTTTTCTCCATGCCTATCTGATCTTGCCCTCTACCTTCTATTTCTATTTCAAAGGTAATTAAATTATGGTCACTGATCGTCACTCCGTCCAGCACTTTACAGTTAGCAACCATTTCCCCAGCTTCTTGATTTTGAAATGTCACGTCTATTTTGGAACTCGCCCCAGCTCTCCCTTGGTATGTTGGTGAATTCCCTGGTAGGTTCACCACTATAAGTTTTCTCACCGCAATTATCTCCTCCAATTTCTCTCCCCTCTTATAGGCACAATGTCCTCCTTTCATTCCATCCACTCTCCCCCACACATCGCTGAACCACAGGGGTGACCTAGAATTCGTATCTGCTAAGTAAATAACAGGAGTCCCTCCATATACGTCATCTACTGCCTCAATCATTCCTAAATATGGTTCTATATCTTCTCTATACCACAGAGATAATAAGCTCTCCCTAAAGATGAAATACATTATGATGTACAATAAATTTGAAACACTTGAAAATATCAGCTAGAGTAAAAGTGTCCCCGAAACACATTTAGAAGAAAAACTTTAAAAGAGATATGGGGTTGTTTTTAGTACTACGGTATGTTAAGTGTAAGCGCAAAGTGACACATTCATTTTGGAACAAAGGTTGATTACCAATATATATCAGCTGGACTCTTCTGCAAGTACAATTTTTCAACACGATTCATCACCCTCCCCTTTTTCCAAAAAAAGTGAAGATTTGCAAACTAAACATCCTTCAACATCCTTTCCTGAAAGGGTTATTCAGATTTTAGTGTAGTTGGTTTAATTTCTTCTTTTTTTAAAAGTGTTTGTATATAATTAAAACTCCTATGAAACAAACATTCGATTTATTCACAAGACTATACGCACAGTGTAATATTGTCAATAACTATTTAAAAATATATATTGCCAATCCATTAACATCTATGGTTTGTCTTAGTTAATCTTACATTATGTATATTATATCCTTAACAATGAACACTAATTACTATTAAAATATAGGCTACAAACAATTATATCTTTGATTTCAATAAAACTATCCTTGTATTAGTTTAATAACCCTGACTCTATAGAATTAAAAAGAATTATTTATATATAGTGATTTATTAATTTTATCAAACTATTACCTTATAGGCCTACAAACAATTTTTCTAGCTATCATGAACTTAAACATATATTATTTTTATAATCTATTATAGTTTATCTTAGAATGGTCAGTTATTTTAGAAACATTGAAGATTTAGAGTAGACTGGAAACAAATGTCAAAACAAATATTTTTAAGATATATGAAAGTAACAATTTAAATGTCTCCAAAAGCAAATTTCTGGAAATAAGGACTAAGTTTAAGTAGAGCTTTTCAACTGCTTTAGAAATCAGACTCTTATATGTTTTTATTTTACAACTTATATTAATTCATTCATAATTTTCACTCACATTTTTCCAATCCTAAGATTTTTCATTTGCATGTAAGAAAGAAAGAATAAATTAACCTGTGATAGTCACATAGTTTTACAAAACTGTACACACCTGCACATAATCAAACTATAATAAAAATAAATTTAAATGACACACAGTATGTGGTTGGCATCCTTCATATGACGCCCCTCAATAATCTGACGTTTGAATATTAAAGCCAACATCCCACACTTACTATTTCAATCTATCCCTCCCTACATCCTTTATTCACCAAAGACATACTATTTGCTGCTTCATATTATATGTGTCAATAGTTTCGTCTCTTGATGGCTTAACGAAAAAAATTCAATGGGTGGTTAAGGAATGGTCCATAGTTCCAGTTGACTATAATATGAACCTGGTTTTTAAGGATGATAGTAATGTTAACTAAAGACGAAGGCGGACAGTTCTACATTGCAAGAGCAACTATGGGAGGCCTTTTAAAACTGGTGGAAGACAAAATGGTCATAAGGTTTGTGGTTCCTGCAGATGTAGCTACAGCGCGATAAAAAATTAAATTTGTAAATGATCTTGAAGTGTTAAATGGAAATGAGAGAAAATGGATTTGACTAATGGGGCACATGTGACATAGGATGATGCAGACCTCAGGAAAGCAAGAAGGTTGTTCCAAATTTGTTAAAAAACAACAAAGGTCATGTAATGGACTTAAACAATTCAATAACAGAGGTAGTTATTGAAGGGAACGAAAGGTATTCTTGGAAGGGGCTGCGTGACAAGGTAGGATCAGTATATTAAATATTATTAGCACCGCGTCTTGCTACCTGTTCGGGTTATACGCGCAGTATATTAAAATATATGGTTTGAGTCTTCCTTTGAGAAAATGAAGACGCTTTCATATCACTCAAAAATAACATGCATGCCCTATAGTGAGACCAAAAAATAACATAATGCCTCAAGATTTAATCTTAAATAAAACACTAGTTTGATTTTGTGGAGCAAAGCATTTGAAATAAAATCGAAGAGAAAATGAATAGTTTTCAGCCCATTTATATCTTGAGGGTTGGGCATATCAGATGGGGCTCAGAATTATGTTCATAAATATTTTCGGATTATTTTCTTCTTTAAAACATACATTTAAAATTTATTTGATTTGGTCTTTTTGGTTATTTTCTTAAAACAAACACATTTATGTAAATTCCTTATTTGCTACATAAGAGAGTATTCCAGCACAGGCAATGGTATTCTTCATGTATAATATTTATACAATTATTTTTAAAATATGTATTAATCTATCATATTCTGTCCACCTGAAGGAATTCGAAAAATAATTTAGTTTATGTTGAAATAGGTGATTCTATACTATAGGCAGGAATGTACTGTTTCTGAGTTGGTACAACTGTTTAATATGTACCGTACCTCCTTTGTTCTCTAGCTTGGTTCTCCATTCCATGTTGTGAAGACTTGAGTTAGTTTATTAGTTCCAAATAAACCATCTATGCATAAACCTGAGTACTCTGACAGGTTATGGAGCAAGGATTGTGGTGATTTGTAGTTTTCAGGACAGGTAAAGTCATTAGTTAAGTGTGCGCAGTAGTATGTGTGAACTCCACTTGATTGTTTCTTGGTGGTGATGCACTTTCCGATCGCCATCGCCATTATTGTTTTATATGAAGCTAAAACGTACAGAATTCCACTTTCGACGACATTAATTCCGACAACTAGAAGTTTCGCTTAGAAACTCTCCAAGATGAAGTCAATTTGTTGCCTTTGGTTCAAGGTGATTATCGGGACATTGTGAAATTCGCGTCGAGTGATACTACTGAAATCAAGACGGAAAAGGAAAAAGATCTGGACAGGACAAGCTTCGGAAATACGACCGAAAGTGTAAGTTACAGATTATACAACGAATCTCAGACAGCCACTTGGATTGTGTGAAGGATAAGAACACCGCTTATGATATATGGCAAGTGCTTCGTAACACATACGCTCGCAAAGGTATTGCTAATCATCTTTTACTGCGCAAAGCCCTGTTGATGATGAAATTCGATCCCTCTTTAGATGCCTTTGAAGTGCATTGTTTACTAGGTTTGATCGCACGATTCGGTAATTGAAATAGTCGGGAGCCAACCTCGAATAATTCGATGATGTCTGCCATCTTCTCTTGACTATACCATCTGAATATTAAGTTATTGTCCCTGACATAAAGACGCTATCTGCTGATAATCTCAACTTGGCATTCGTAAAAACGCGCCTACATGATGAGCAGAGCAAACGTCAAGCAGAAGGTATTGTTGGATGCAGCCAATCATTCTCTAACATTACTCAATATTAGGTTACAAAATCCAAACCTTCGCAATCGTAATGTTGTCTGAATTGTAAACAAAGCACGATAATAAGTGTTTTTTCTGTCATAAAGCCGGCCAGCTTCTTTCGGACTGTCCTAAACCTAGAGGCAAGAAGCATTAAAAGCGTTTGACATATATAACAACTTTACAGTCGTTTACGTTGTAAAGACTAAGTCTGAAGTATTTGCATGCTTTAAGCCATTTGAAGCTGTAGCAACAGCTCACTTTAACCTAAATATAAGTCACTTTAAGATATATAATGGTGGTGAATTTGTGTCGCAGGAAATGCTTGATTATTTTAAGAAGCGTGGCATCTAGTCAAAGTTTACGATCAGGAATACCAGTCAGAAGAACGGTTTTGCCGAAATAATGGGACGTAGTAACATGGAAAAACACGCTGTTTAATTCTTCATTCTTCCTTTAATACTTCACTCTGAACAAAGGCCGTTTTGACTATGGTCTATCTGTTAAACAAAGCACCTACTAAAGCTCTTGAAAACCAAGAACTATAACTGAAGTATAGTGAAAAGCCTGATATGACTATGGTTTTTAGCTATGTAGCTCATCTTCGTTTATCTAATCAAGTTATTAGAAGTAAACTTGACAGCCAATCAAAAAAGTGCTACAAATACCGTGTTGGTTACTGCCCGAATAGGTACAGGCTGTGGTGTCAACATGAAGGAAAATTCATACAGGGGCATGATATAGTTTTTGATAAAAATTTGTTCATCAATAGTGATGACATTGGTTTCGAAACCCCTCCTCAGCCACTGAGGTAATCGGTTTGACTCAGGATGAAGTTGTTACTGGGGAGCTGCAGGAAGAGTCGTCTTATATAGGAAAACCCGAGATGATCTCTGGTGAAGAAGAAATTCCTGTACCTGGAGGAATAACTGAAGCATCTGGTGAGGAACTTGAACCTCTGCGTAGGACCATGAGGTCTCGCACTTCAACAGCGTACCTAAATGATTATGTTGCACTGGCTCTTGGTGCTGAGTCATTTACTGACGACTTTCCTGAAACCTTTGAGGACATCCATGATAGAGAAGACACTCAACAATGGATGGCTGCAGTCGAGGAGGAGATTAACGCGTTGAAGACTCTTACAGAGCTGCCACCCAGCAAACGAGCTATCAACTGTAATTGCGTCTTCAAGATGAAACCAGATTAAAATAGACAACTCGATAGGTACAAGGCAAGATTTGTTGTGAAGGGCTGTGCACAGAGGCAAAGGTTTGGTTACAATGAAACGTACTAACCCGTAGCCCATTTAACCACTGTAAGGACCTTGATCGCTATCATAAATAAAGAAAATGTAATTGTCTTCCAATTGGACGAAAAAAGGCATTCTTATACGGAGACCTTTCTAAAGTCCTTTATTAAGTAGCCCCCTGGCTCTGTAATTGACAACAACCTTGTTTGTAAATCCCACAAGACCCTCTATGAACTGAACCAGAAGCCACGTGAGTGGGACGCTAAACTGGACAGATATGTGTTTTTTCTCGGATTTGAGCAGTCTAAAAATGAAAAATGCTTAAATTTCGACTTCAGCAATGGCATTAGAATCTACCTTTCAGTTTATGTAGATAACATCATTTTTGCAGGAAACAATATGCAGAGTTTTAATGACAAAAGCATCCCATATGTCAGAATTAGAGATGAAGGATCTTGGAGGTCTGCACAGATTTCTCGGCATAAAAATGTATCGAAAAACTGGTGGTATATTCCTTAGCCAAACATATTTATTAAGAAATTTGATATGTAACAGTGAAAACCTGCCATGGCTCCGATGGAAGCAAAACCACCTGAGATACCAACTACTTCAGAGTTAATTATTCAGAAAAAGCCGTGCCGGGAGCTCGTCGGTAGTTTGATCATGTGATGACTCAAATGTTTTATCCTCGATTACATAAAACATTATAGATCGTTTCTTCCTGTAATCGACGATGTCCTTAGCAATTAAAAAAAGTGTTCCAACCTCTTCGCGTATTTCGAACATGTGTGGGGTTGAGTAGTATCATTATTATTTTAGCACCGTGGCTTACTACCCGTTTGGGTAGTATGCACCTACGTTAATATGTAATGGTAGGGTGACTGACTGTGAGATGAAATGGAGGACCTACAGTTTAACGTGGGATCTGAACCACGGTGGAGGCCTGGCATTCCACACATTCACAAGCTGTGAAGCCTGTGATTAATACACGTCTTGTCAGAGGTGAAGGCAATCAGATACATCTGTGCCGGGACCGAGGATTGAACCCCGGACTCCTTGCACAGAGGTCTGACACCTTACCCCTAGACCACAAGGCCACCTATAATAAAGGTATATTCTCTATAAATAAATTCTTCTTCTTGTAACATACTATGGAAAATTTATATTATTTATTGTTGTTGTATATTTCTTAACAAAAATATTTATTGATTAATATATCAAGGCATAACATATACTTAAGGTAATTACATATCACATTTAAAATTTGTTGTTTTACCCATGGAAAACAGGTAGAAGTAAGGAAATTTCAAATTATAAATTTAACGAATGGCAGTGAGTAGAAACGATCTTACAATTTATCCTATTTCCCAACTCACCTGTTCCAAGCCTCCCGAGTTGCCCACCTCACTCAGGTGGTTGTTCATGAAGTCTTTGGGCGTCTCTGACGTGTCACGAGAAAACATCAACACAGCAAACAGTGGTACATCGTAACCGTTCGAGTTAGCTTGGTGTAACTCCATGGCACGGTGCAGCATGTGAAGTTTGACAGCCTCCATGATGTGCAGATCAATCAATGGATCAGACGTCAATATGTTCACTAGGGCTTCTTCACGATTCCTTTCAGATGAAAGAAGTGAGATCTGTAACAGTCAATATCACATGTCTTTGTATAGGCCTCATCTAAATAATTGACTACTGTAACCCTAAATGATTTTTTTGGGTAACCATATGAAATTTAAAATATCTACATACATTCATATAAACCGATTCAATTTCGTGTTATAGAAAAAGACTACCAAATACACTCCGTTTACCTTGTAAGGTGGCAAGCTTACCTCGCTTGGTTCCACTATGGTATAGCTCAGTGGTCGGCAAACTTATTTGCCAAAGAGCCAAATATGAACATTACAACAATTTTAAAAAAAATTGGGAGCCAAATCTGCTTGTTTAGTAAACTTTTATTACACTAAATAAAACTAAATTTCATACTTAATAAATATTTATTAATGCGAACAATGTGCTTGCATCTCCTTGGAAAGTTTGAGTAAGTCAGGTTTGTACGTTGTTGTTTTTAATTTTAGGCATGATTCCAAGTTCTCATCAATAAGACGACTTCTCAGTTTACTCTTGATAATGTTCATGCTTGAAAAAGATTGTTCACATATATATGTAGAACCGAAAAAGGAAAGAACAGCAAACGCAAGCTTTTTCAGCTGATCGTAAGAGTCAGGAATACTATTCCAAGCGTTGAAAATGATCATGTCTTCCTTCTCCAGGTCATTCAAAGCAGACCACTTGTGCTGTGAACTAAGATCACATTTTTTCTTCTCCAATATTTCCAATTCAACACAAAGACGTTCGAATTTAGAGCACCATATCTCCTTGCTTTTTTAAATCCAGCAATTGTATTTCAAAGCTACCAATGTCAATATCAAAAGGTGAAAATTTCAACTCGGTTATCGAAGCATTAAGAGGATTTTTGACAAATGCTAGAGTTGCTCTGCTGTTTTTAAATTCCTGAAAACCTGCTGAGAAATGCTTCCCTCATATTTAAAATTATTGTTTTAAAATGGTGTTTATCAATAGAGGAATTATTTTCGCCAAGATACTTCAGCAGGCTCGGAAAGTGAAACAATGTTTCCCTTTCCAAATCCAGAGCAAAAATGGATAATTTGTTTTCGAATGCTATTACTTCTTCTAACATCGAAAAAATTAAGTTTCCTTTCCCTCGTAGTTTACGATTAAGCTGATTTAGATGAGACGTAACGTCTACCATGAAATTTTAATTTATCAAAATAAGATGTAATTTTTCTTTTATCTAGTTTTTTTAAATGAAAATATTATTGCGCCTTCCGTGGATATTTGTGTCAGAGCCGCACTTAAGGTGTCAAAGAGCCGCACTTTGCCAACCACTGGTATAGCTTATAAGATATATCCATAGTACAATACGTCAAGGTAGGACTGTTACCTTTCAGAGTAAACGGAATGTTTCAAAATTTAAAGAAATGAGCTCGTTACATTTAACCATTTCTAAAAGGTCACAACTCACCACTGGCTATTACTAACCTAACATCTTAGAATCACTAGAGCAAGTTAGTTGTTCTCTCAGCATTGTTATGCGATGTTTTGTTTTTGCAGATTTAACTCCCTGAAAACTATAATAAAAGCCTAACTTTACAACTAAATATACTTACTAAATTGTCTAAACTTTGAAGACAAGCTTTCATTCCATGTAGGACATTATTTCTCTGGTATGGCAGACGACTCGCAAACTTCCAGTTCTTCAACCAACCACAATTGTTATTGTTGACTGCACGAGAGAGGTGCTCAAACGTGGCGTTGCCCCCGGGGATCTGATGACCTTGGGAGAGCGTTTGAAAAATGGCAGCACGAACTCCACAATAGTTGTCACCGCGTATCCGACGCAAATGTTGGAATCCAAACATTGATTGAATCTCAGCATAGCCCTGTTGTGACGAATTTGAGAAATGATCAGTAGTTGCATTTTGAAAGAACGTATCTGGTCATCAAGCTACCAGACGTTTTTGGCACCTCTGATGAGAATGCAAAAAGAAAGTGATATTGCTATGAAAATATCTTTTTTATTTGAGATATCTACTACAAATATGTAAATTCTTTCTGTGATCAGAGTTCCTGGCTACAGATCTAGTGGTCCTGGGTTCGATCTCCGGTGCTTCCAAAGTTTATCTCTGAAGCAGTGTACATGGAACGGGTTCGAACTCAGCCTCATGGAGACAAATGGAGTTACTTGAATAAATTAATAGCAAATCCAGTTTAGAAAACTGAGATTAACGGCCGGTGGCCTCGTTGTGCTGACCACATGACACCGTCTATCCGCTTATGTTAGCACTATCATCGTTAACGGTGGTATAGCTCACTTGCGGTCTCACACCATGTAGTTAAATTCTGATAGTTTTTTTTTTCTAAACTAACAAATTATTTAATATTATTTGAGTTTGTGTGGAAAGGAATTAAGTAAAAACTACATTTAAAAAAAAGGCAAGTCATGAAATGATCCCCCCCCCCCTCTAGATAAATCGGCCTCAAAACGTCTAAAGCTACATGAAGCAATCCAAACCCATGATGAAGTAGTACTGAAAATTTTAATTTCTCTTGAAAAATAACAAAAATTGGCTTAGTTCCCTTCTGCACTCACTGATTCATAAAGGTTATGATTTGTACCTTTAAAATTGTATCAGCTTTCTTTGTCCCACCTCGCCATTCTTGGTATGCATATTGTAAGATCTTTATCTTTGGTCCCACATTGTCAGTAGCTGAAATTGTGTTTTCTGTTGATGGGGAACCCAAATTCAAAGGCACACTCTCATTTCTTGGAGATTCATCTTCAACTGTTGCACTTTTTTCATATAGTTTACTGAAAATATATTATGATTGTGTCAAGTTACGTTTTTTTTTTAACTTCGAACCAATAACTTTACCATAGTTATTTCTAGTACAAATATAACCAAAGCTAAGACAAAAACATGCACTTACCCGTCTTGCAATACATGGAAATTGGAATGATAAGTCGACTCATCCCACTCTAGAAAGCCAGATTCATTTGTACTTTCGCAGGTATTTACGTCCCATTCACTCAAGACAGTTGAATCAGAAGATAAAGTTGACATTGATGTTTCTAGTACAAGACTTTCAGAACCACCTGAATTGGTTTGGAAGGAGCTATAAAAAAAAGTGTAGCAAATAAGATGTATAATTTAAATATTCAAATAAACTCAAATAACTCTTTTCAAAATATAATTCAATGTGTTCTATTGTGATCAAGATGTTAGTTATTTAAAAAGTTTTAAATCAATAAAATTTTAAATTGTATAAATAATATCATGCATAGTTTTAATGTAACTACTTTTAATGCATGTACTCCAAAAGGCAGAAGTAATATCTTAGCTCAGCGGTTCTAAACGTGGGCCATGTGGCTATGCCGTATTTCTGAGGGGCCACGGTTAGCACTAGTCAAGTTGAGAAGTTATACAAACTGTTAAGTGAGCCACAAAAAGTTCACTTTTAAAACAAAAATATGAAATGGCCAGTACAAATATTAATACAATAACTTAATATTCTTGTTTTGGTGTGCCTTACTTATAAGGGACATGGCCTATTGTACCTAAAACAAAATATTATATCTGGGAACTCCAAGCATTGGTAAATAGGTATTCATGAATCAGCCCCGCCTTCCCTGAGCGGCAAAACACTAGCGAAATAGTTAGCTGGAAAAATGATTCATTATTTCTAAGTATCTACCATTCCTCTTATGAGATTTACCACCACCTTTTGAGTAAATTTCAGCTATTCTTCAGTTCAGTATTCAGAGTGTTTGACGGAAGATATTGTCGTAGTTTTGTTGCACTCTGGGGCAGTATTGTATCATTTCTAAGTGATCAGCAGCTTGCTTAACAGATTATTGCTGTTAAGAATAACCAATTTTATTTACCGATTATACTCGAAAAACTGCATTTGCTGAATAAATAGTTGCAAAGAAAATACAGCAATCTTTTATAACTTGCAAAGAGGCTATTACTGCTTTCCTTGGAAAACTACAACTATTCTGGAATCATATTGGAAGTCGCGAGTTACTGCAAATTCCTTCATTGGCTAATCTTGACATGAAATTCCAAGAGGATGGTATTTTTTTATGTATTGATCATTTTAAGAATTTGTATAATGAAATGCGATTTTGGTTCAGCGACCTGCAAGACTGGCTAGTTGATCCATTTGGGGCTGAATGTGATTGATGTTGACAACGCATTACAAGAATGTCTCATTGAACTGCAAAGTGATATAACAGCCCAAGCTAAATTCAAAAACGATAAACAACATTTCTGACTAAGCAGTGAAATTGAAAATAACTTTCCACAGCTTTTAAATAGGGCAAAGTAGGTCTTTTTATCGGATTTCACACTTCATATCTTGTTGAATCTGAATTTAGTAGAGTTCTTAATCTGTTATCAAAAGCTCGTAACCGTTTTGATATTGTGAAGAGAGTTGATCTTCGATCATCTCTAACAACGCTGCAACCAGATGTACATCAACTTGCTCCTACTCATCAGCCGCAAGGATCTTACTAAACTAGGAGACAGTAATAGTATTGTAATATTTTTTGCTAAGAGCATAGTTTACATAGTAAATAAACAAAATATTAAAAATTAGTAAAAATCATATAAAATAGATTGTAATTAATAAACCCGTTTTTAGTAATAATATTTCTTGTATTATAAACAAATAATACATATTATAATGAAAATTGCAGTTGATAAAGTACAATATGTATTCATTATAATTAAACAATTCCAGGGGGTGGGGGCTACTTAGGTTGATGTAAATCAAAAGTGGGCCACGAGAGGAAAAATTAAAAAGGTTGAGAACCGCTTAGCTGGTTACACTATGGCCCTCTATTCCATGCTTGCTACCTACCTTCTAGGGCGAACGATGGCTACAGCTGAAATACAACATATTATAGCTGATCTTAAGTTGGTTGCCGGTATATCTATTCTATACATATACAATAAAATCTAGTCTATCTTTTTAAAATAAAGAGTTTCATCTATACTATAGTTAACAAAAAAATATAAGTGATACCAACCTTTCCAAAGGGCTATCCTCACAACTTCTGTTTAAGTGATGAGTAAACAAAGCATCATGTGTGTATGGGACTTCATTTAAATCTAAGCTCATCATATCCTTACTGTCTGGATTGACGGTATTTTCTGTATCTCCTAAGGTGGCATCATCTCCTTCTGAATATACAACCAAGTCTTCTTCATCCCATTCTAAATTCGCCATGAAATCAGCCTCTGTTGAATCAAACGTTAAGCTATTGGATGATGTTAAAGGCCACTTTGGTTTAGAGGAGTTTTCCAAAGTTATTTCGCTTTCTTTTAATGGCGATTCTATAGATCCTGTTATTTCATTTTTAGAACAATCATTCAATGGAATACATTCCTCGATATCGTTTGTATATTTAACATAACAATCTTCAGGCACATTATTCAGAGGCACTTTTAATGGGCTTACCAAAATCTTAGGTGAATCCCAAACAAGTGATTCTGTTGAGCCCACACTTCCTTGTTTGTGTATCGAAGTTGATAAAGAGTCTGATAAATCTGATGAAGCACTGTTTTTAATGGTTGTAAGGCTATACAAGCCCGCAAAACAAGCACGGGCGTTTTGTTGTTTTAGTGTTTCTGTTATTTCCATGTCTTGGGGTAAGTCCTCATTTATGCCCAAAGGTTTCCGCCTTGGTGTATTAGCTTCCATAAGGCTAGACATGCCAGGGAGATTTCGATTAGATTTAATAGTCTCGATCTCCTCATCCATCTCAAGAAATTTAGAATTTAGACTATCAATTTCTTTCTGGATCTTTTCCATATTTACAATATTAGCATCAGACAAACTTTCTGGTATTGAAAAATCCAAGCTGAACTCTGACGATGCGCTATCAAATGAACCATTCCGTGTTATATGCCTAGAACAACTAAGAGAATCAAATATTTCATCACGAGCTTGTTGAGGTGGGTCAAGACTTAAGCTAAAGAAGTCTTGTGTATGTGAAATACTGGTCGACTGGTTGTCAAAATTCGCATCTGCTACTGATCCATGAGAATCGAATCTTAGGTACTTTGTGTTTTCTTCTTTTCTTTTGGAAACTGGATATTTATCTTTATTGGCCGTTTTCTTAAAATATGATTTGCTTTCAATAGTTGAAGGCCAACTAAGTCCAGCTGAAAGTACCTGTAAAAAATAACAATTGGTTTATAATCATCTAGAATTTGATCCATTACACGAATGTTTGGAATGGCATTTGGCCATGTGCAGCGTGGAGTAGTCATGGTCGCTGCCCGGAGGGAGAGGGGAGAGTGGGATTCACAGCGATACAAAATACTAGGGAGATATAGTAAAAAGTAATAATGTGATTTGTTTTCAACATAGCTTTTCAGAGGAACAAACCAACTGTAACTCAATTTACTGACCTATTGTGTTAGAATGGTCTATTCTTATTTAATGATTATTCCTGCAATGTATCATTCTAAGTTAATGTTTTTTTAAATCGTTTTAAAGTCATATGTATTTCTTGTATCATATTTATTTTATTTATATACATGTGTAAAATAGTATTCCTTTTTATTCTGAGCGTTTAAATACGCTTTTTTTTGAATGGGGGTCAGGGGTGGAAATAAACATTAAACTTCACCGAATATCACCTCTGAGGAAACTGCAGGTCCTACGGAGGAGATCTTTTATCCTCGCTACCCTGGTGAACTATTGACAAATCTCCTGATTTATGTGATGTGACTTGAAGGAGGAAGGGTACAAACTAATCCCAGTACACTCGGGCGGGATTCGAACCTAAACAACCCTAATGAGCCTGGCATCTAGACCGCGTGTACACCGATGCAGATTGACTTGAAGTCGGCACAAATTAACGCAAATGTTAAAATGCAATTTATTATTATTATTATTATTATTATTATTAGTGTTACAAAAAAAAGTTACGAATTTAATATAATTAACAAATATCAAACAAGATTTTTAAGTATGATTAATTAACAAATATGCTTTCTAATTAAGTGAAACATAAGTGTTTAGTTTGTAACCATGGCAAAATAAATTATCACACATAAATCTATATATTGTGTTCATCTTGAACCTTTCAATTAATATGAAATGTACCGCTTTATAATAATCACACTTCTTAATGAGATTATTTTAAATAATGAACCAGTCTTACATGATTCCGTAACAACTGCTGGAGTTTGGCTGAGATAGAACTAGGTTTATAGGTGACATGTTTGCTTCGATTGGTTGTGTCACTCAAACTCTTATCTGGTGACAATGTGTTCGCTCCAAAATATTTCACCTAGGATAAAATACATTATTTACAAATTTATAATAAATATAAGTAGACCTAAGCCAAGAAAAAACAAATTCACACCGATTCAATTGAATCATTGTTCATGCTTTGGTTTAGAAGGTGCAATTATTATAATAATAATTCATTATAGGTGAGAACTCTACTTGCCTCCACGTCATCTAGATCTATATTGTCTAGATCTTCTAGAAGATGTCTGTCAGAAGCTGCGGTGGAAATAACGCTACTTGTAGTCGTCGGGGAATCAGGGGGCGACTTAGTGGAAAAACAGTTTTGCCAACAATGTCTGAATACCTTATAACAAACAATGCTGCCAAATCCAAGTAAAAGTATCACCCCAGTGGCTTTTGCTGGAAATATAAAGCAACAGAGATATTTTTTTAAGAGATGAAACCTGAATGAAAGACACCAAACAACGTTAAATTTAAATAAAGTTAAAGAGTAGCTAACATCCAGATCGGTGGTCACGTGATCTAACCGTTGTGTGAAGCATAACATATATTTTATGTTAACTTTAGTGTGATCTATGAGTTACAGTGAAGGACTTACTGGAGCCTCACTTTCGAAAACCAGGGTACAATACATATTACATATTGTGTGTTTTTTTTTATTATTATTTACGATACTTGCATAAAATAACTAGCAGTTGTGAATAGGGCAAGTATTTAAAGATTCTCCCTGACTCACTTTGCAGTTTTTAAGACAGTGAAAGCGACCTTGAATTTTTTTTTTTTTACCAAAAAGGGAAATTTGACAAGAGGAGTGGACCCCTTTTGGACCATGGTGAGGGTGCAAGAAGCCCTCGCGGCGGCCATTTGGAGAAACACTCGCGACCACACCATCGAAGAGATTGGACGAACTAGTCCCTCCAACTCAACTTCCTTTATTTTCTTATTCATTCTTCAAACGCTAATCTGAATCAAAGTGTGGAATAAATCCTAATTATATTTTTAGCACCGCGTCTTACTAACCGTTTGGTCTATACGCCTATATACTAATTACTCTAATGTGTTATGGATGAGGAAGGTTGAATTTAGAGGAAGTGCCCCCGCATTTACATGGGGGAGTGGAAAACCTCTTAGAAAAACCACCCCAAGTGCACCCGGCCGGGATTGAACCCCGCTCTCTCCGTCATCGGCAGCCAGTCCAGTGTGAGAGTAGCGCCATAAACCATGCGGCCACAAAAGCGAGTCTTAGTCATTATTATTACTATTACTATCGCCACGTCTTACTACCCGTTCGGATTGTACGCACTAACACTAGTGTGTCATTACACATTAGTGTTAGTGCGTACAATCCGAACGGGTAGTAAGACGTGGTGATAGTGATGATAGGGTGATTGTGAGATGAAATGGCGGACCTACAGTTTAACGTGGGATCCGAACCACGGTGAGGCCTGCCATTCCTCACATTCACAAGTTGTGATTAATACATGTCTTGTCAGAGGTGAAGGAAGGGTTTGGCTATCAGATAAATCTGTGCCTGGACCGAGCATTGAAACCAGGACCCTCAACACAGAAGTCTGACACCTTACCGCTAGACCGCCAGGTCACCTCATAGTTATTAATTTGTTATCTTTGATTTAAACCAAACCTAGTCTAATCGTTGGTAGGGAACATTACACCGCTACTTAGATCTAGCGCCGAGATATAAACTGATACAGTGAATCCAGGACGATCCGGTTGTATACCAATGGGGGGTTCACACGATGCGTGAAATCGTGCTCTTGTGAGCATATGGAAGTAGCATGCTAGAGATCCTATAATACATTCACGACCTGAGTTTACTTGGATGACAGCTCAAAAAGTTACTAGAAATAATTCCTGATGTATCCCTACGCCAACAGCTGACATTTGTCACTTTGGATAACTGTAATGAAAATGTATGGTAATATGAGAATGTGATAGTTAACCACAGTAATTTAGGCCAATATTATTTGTATATTTATTTGAGGTTGGACACAAAGCTTATTTATCGTTTAATTCCACTTAAAAAAATTATTATTCACATCACTTCCACAAAAGGTCTAACATAGCTTCAAAATGGCGACCGACGAAAACCATGTGATTGAACATGACGGAAACAAGTTATTTACAATGGTGCACCCACGCAGGGGATATAAATATTTTATTAGGTTAAATATTTAGAAATACGATAAAATATTCATAAAATAATTTATTATCTATATAAAAAATGACAAGTATTTTCTCTTTTCCAAGTAAATACGATGCCTGTATTAAAAGGTATTAATGTATGCACTATATTACATATCATAGATAACATTCCAAAACGGAGAATAAGTACTTTTAATTATGTTTAAAATATTGTTTCGAGTTGGATAAAAATAAATTATTAAAAGTTACGAAACAGTGTAAGAAAACTTAAGTTTACGTTATTTTAAATGTAAAATATAATATGTAATTAAAAAACTTAACATTTATAGCCAAATAATGATCTTTTACAAGTGTTGGTAACCTAAAACCTAAACATGATTTTTCAGCTGTCATCCAGGTAAAAACCTATCATGAACAGACTCTATAAAGATCACGTCCCAATACGCGGGCACGCACGTGGATCCTATTATAGAGCGCAGATCCAAAATCAAACAGTGTTTGATTTTCCGTGCTCGGAGCAAGACATGGGCTCCTCTTCAGCATTTGTTGCCTTGATTTTCCGTGCTCGGAGCAAGACATGGGCTCATCTTCAGCATTGTTGCCTTGATTTTCCGTGCTCGGGGCAAGACATGGGCTCCTCTTCAGCAATGTTGCCTTGATTTTCCGTGCTCGGGGCAAGACATGGGCTCCTCTTCAGCATTGTTGCCTTGATTTTCCGTGCTCGGGGCAAGACATGGGCTCATCTTCAGCATTGTTGCCTTGATTTTCCGTGCTCGGGGCAAGACATGGGCTCCTCTTCAGCAATGTTGCCCTGTAGTGTTGTAGTAGTTTGGTGTAGTGTATTTCAATTGAAGTATGGCTCTGCGGTGGAGTGATGCTCTAATACCAAAGATGGAATAGAAGGGGATATGAGAACAAGCCAGTGTTTTCTTCAGTTTTTATGGCAAAACTTTTTTTGGCCAAAATAAATAAAAGATTACTCCAGTATAAACATAGAATTTAATTTTCTTCACATGATGAACTCAAAATTTCTTTAGTATCTGTGAAGGGTGTTCTAGAATTTAATGACAAAATTTTCTCTTTATTTAAAAAGTTTCTCATCTAATGCTGCTATGATCATTTTGGTTCTTTAGGAACTGTTGATACAATCCTATGTAAAGAACATTAAACCCTATGTTTGTATTGGAGCAATATTTGATTTATTTTGGCCAAAAAAAGGTTTTGACAAAATAAACTGCAAAAACACTGGCTTTTTATCACGTCCCCTTACAACCCACCTTAAATTTGTAACGGGTAGTAAGACGCGGAGCTATTAATAATAAGAAGAAGAAGAAGAAGAAGAAAAACTGGCCACATTCTAGCATACTCCTTAGCTAGCATGACTTCACGCATGGTGTAAACCCCGCATTAGACTGGATTGTCGGTGATGGAGAGATCGGTGCTCAAATCCCTGTTGGGTGTACTGAGTTTTTTTTTTCTAAATGGTTTCCCACTCTTCCTTAATCCAGATGCGGTAACACTTATTCTGAGATCCTACCTTCCTCCTCTCTAACACATTATCGTAATTAATGTGAGCGTATAATTCAAACGGGTATTAAGACGAGGTGCTAAAAAAAATTTAAATCTGTCTAAATAATCGATGTAGCCTTTAACTTCATGTCCAAAGGGACTCCATCTTACCTCCTTCACTAAATAAAGCTGTGTTTTTCGACTTGGTGGTGGATTAAACTCTTTTTATGTTATAGATTGGTGGATTAGACTCTTTTTATGTTATAGATTGGTGGATTAGACTCTTTTTATGTTATAGATTGGTGGATTAGACTCGTTTTATGTTAGAGATTGGTGGATTAAATTCTTTTTATGTTAGAGATTGGTGGATTAGACTCGTTTTATGTTATAGATTGGTGGATTAGACTCGTTTTATGTTATAGATTGGTGGATTAGACTCGTTTTATGTTAGAGATTGGTGGATTAGACTCGTTTTATGTTAGAGTATTGGTGGATTAAATTCTTTTTATGTTAGAGATTGGTGGATTAGACTCGTTTTATGTTATAGATTGGTGGATTAGACTCGTTTTATATTAGAGATTGGTGGATTAGACTCGTTTTATGTTAGAGATTGGTGGATTAGACTCGTTTTGTGTTAGAGATTGGTGGATTAGACTCGTTTTATGTTAGAGATTGGTGGATTAGACTCGTTTTATGTTAGAGATTGGTGGATTAGACTCGTTTTATGTGGGATATGGTGGATTAGACACTTTTTATGTGGGAGATTGGTGGATTGGGCACTTTTTATGTGAGAGATTGGGGATTGGGCAATTTTTATGTGAGAGATTGAGAGATTGGGCACGTCACAGTATAATATTGATCGGAAATGAATACAATAAATCGACAGCAGACAACTGTTCAGTACAAGCCATCCAGTTTGCAACGCGTCTTACTACCTGTTCGGAATACACGCGTACAGTAATTACGCTAATGGGATATTGGTGAGGAACGTAAGGAAATGTATTCACATTTGCGTGGAGGGAGAGTGGAAAACCATTCAGGTAAAAGCACTCAGCACACCCGACCGGGATCGAACCCCTATCTCTCCGTCTTCAGCAGTCTAGTCTATTGTGAGAGTATCGCCTTAGACCATGCGGCCACCAAAGGGGGTAATACTCACCATCGAATGAACTTAATTAATGGGTAAGGTCATGAAGGTAAATTAATGGAAATGCACCCGCATTAGCCTGTGGTAAGAAACTCCCAGTTCGTGAATCTCGATCTTCTGTTTCCGGCAAAATAGTCTTATATCGAGACTGACTCCCTAGACCACGTGACCACTAATGCTGGTAAGAAAACGACACACCAGCGTAAGAGTAATATTATTAAAAATCACACACGTACTAAACGCAAAGTTTAATGTGTCAACAGTAACTTGGCCAGCGCTACTCACACTTTACACACGACCGATGTTTCTGTACTCAATTCAGTACTGAATTCACTTTACAAATCAACTATCAGACAGCCTCTGTTGTCTAGTGGTTAGAGCTTCTGGCTACAGATCCAGAGTTTTTGGGTTTGATCCCCGGCCCTTCTAACGGGGTCAAACTATAGTCGTGGTAGCTACTTTGCTGGCTATTCCATGACAGTTGCCACCATAATTTCATTACAAGTTTCTCTACTGAATTAAATACGAAAGCATCGGCCGTATATGTGGCGCAATAAAGAGATGCAGGTTCTGGTAACTGCTAGTAGCGACCAGCCAAATTATTGCTGTTAGATTAACATTAAACTCTTTAATTAATATTACCAATTATTTGGATATTTTATATTAATAATATACAGGGTGTTCGGAAACTCACAGCCCAAACTGCACATATAGTTTGCTTGAACCAAAGTAATACAAAATCCCTGTACACTTACATCCGGAAAACGATGGTAATACCATTAAATTGTGTTCAAAGTTTTGGTGTACAGCGCCGGAAGAGCAAGGCTGTGCAAGCATGCGTGTACAACAGGTTGCATAAGAGTTAGGCGTGCGGCACTTCACATGTAATAATGGCGAGCACTTTCTGTGATGTAGGACCGTTAATGATGACCCTCAGAACATATTCTTATTTCTAGATGGACTGTTGTGTGGTTTACTATTAACTGTGGTATGTTCTGCTGCAGTGCTCCAAGATGACGAGGTGTATACTGCCACGCGCCTAACACCTATGCAACCTGTTGAACACGCTTGATGAATAGCCTTGATCCCCCAGCACTCTACGTCGAAACTTTGAACACAATTTAATGGTATTAGCATAGTTTTCCGGATGTAAATGTATAGAGATTTTGTATTACTTTTCGTTCAAACAAGCTAAATGTGCAGTTTGAGCTATGAATTTCCGAACATCCTGTATATATTAATACATTGAAAAAAAAAAACCAAACTTAAGATTTGTATGCATTTATTTAATTTAAGAACAATTAAGTGCTAGATGAAGTTAAACATTAATGTGATTATTACGTTAAACCATCTAACCTAGAAAACATGATGTAAAGGTTGAATCATGTCCGTTCTGCTTTAATTTTTACCACAAAAGAAGTGTGAATAAGCTCACCGTTGGCTTAAACCATAACACCTAAAACAATTTGATCAAAAGTGAGGACTTACAATATTTAATCTAAGGGCACACGATCAGAAGGGTGAGTACTTCAAGTACTATCAGTGACTAGCTAAAGACAAGTCAAGAAGAGCCTTTTAAAAGATACAAGAATATTTCTTTTTGCCATCAACATTGATAACATTTTTTCTAGTGTTATTTTATAGTTATTGATAGCACGACTTGACGTATGAATACATGAAAGTAGATGTAGTAACTTTCCTATGTGTCAGATATTGTACTTCCTATAAAAGTTGGACTGTATCTAACGTATGATAAAATAATGAAGATGGGTTATTTGTCAGTACTGAAAATCAGTGAAAAACTATCCACATACTATCAGTACCAAACTGTATCTATTATAATGGGGACGATGAATTGTTTCAGTAGTAGCTGTAAGCTATTTAATTAATATATTCTAATTAGATATATTGATGGAGGTGAAGTTTAGGAATTATTCTCCATTCTCTTGAAGAGAGAGAGAGCGAACAGGCATCAGTTGAACCATGATTCAGAATCCAGCACGTTGGCACTGAACTAATTGTGCTGGTTTTTACAATGCTCCTAAACTTACTTGTATCTTTATTATTTCAAAAGATGATTTGAGATGATATGCTTAGATCAATGCTCAGTTCATACGCATGTTTGTACGTACTTATACCTTTCTGCCGGGAAAGATTATACAGTTTTTATTCATATTTTATTTATTATTGTTAGAGGCATGGAAAAGAGCAGTTTTAGATTAAATCTGTAGCACATTAGCTTTTCAATATGGGATTTTGTTACATTTTAATGTGGCATCTTGAAGTTAAGATATCCTAAATTATATTTTAATCATCCTTCTTAATATTTTGAGTTAAAAAGAACAGCGCATTTATTGTTTGAATTTTAAAATACTACCGACATTCAAGGTGCTCTTTAGTAAAACTAGTCCTTCAGCCATTGAAAACAACATTGTATCGACTTAACCTCTCTGCATCAACGCTAGTCACAAGTGCGAATACTGCATGTCCAAATGCAAGGTTTGGAATGGAGTGGCTAAAATCAGGTGAAGCAAATCAATATTTAAACCTTCTTGTATGTGCTCAGAAAGTTGACGGTGAGAGTATATATACCTTTGCCTATCACAAAAATATTATTTATTTATATGATAAATAAATGGTATTTCTTGGTCTATGGTTGTTATTCGTCTACAACTGTTCTTTGAGCTGATTTTGCAATGAGAAAATATTGTCACTGAACTTAGGCTGTTTACTTGATATATAGCTTACCTATTGGCTTAATAGTTGGGGATTCAACGACCAATAAAAAATGAGAATGAAACAAATACATTTTGCCTTTGCGTTAGGACACAAGATTCGTAGGTTAGTTTAGAAAACAGTTATATTTATCGAATTATAAACATTTTAGTATATTAGAGCATCATTAATCATTGATTCATCCTATATTAAACTTGGGTCGAGAATTGCAAAGATTTCTTTGAAAATATCAATATACAAATAATTCGCTCTTATTACTAATGTGTTATTTCTGTCCCTCTTGTTACTGTCCTTAAATGTGCGGTTTAATTTTGTATCTTGTTATTTTATTTGTCTTTGCTGTGGCAAAGAAAGGTGAGAGAGTATTGAAGACCAGCGTGACTCAGTTGTTATTCCAGTAGTGATTGCATCGTTGCTCACCTGTATCGAAGATAAGAGCCCAACTGGAAGAAAGCCTGCAGATCTCAATGCCGACGCTACCAGCTAGGGCAATCCAATCCGTGTCCGCCGGTGGACCGATGAAGGAACAGGCGGCGAAGGCATCATGCTGAGGGAATGTTGAACCTCCTAGCAGGAAACCCTTCTCGTGTCTCCAATAGATGGAGAAAAGCAGACCACACCACTGAGGATCGACACTGAACGAAATCATCTCCATGAACCCAACTTGGTTTGAATTTGAAGCCTCGAAGGAATCCGAGGCCTCGTCCACCCACTGAACTTGCATTACATTACGAGATTACAAGATCTTTTTCACGAGCTACAACCCGCACTTTTTTACTAAACTATTCCACTGATGTTCCCTTCGCAAAAGAAGAAAACAGTTTTGGTGACCTTGGAACAGTTGCAGCAAAAGCCGATCAATTTAATTGTTGCAGGCTTTTATTATCATTATTTGCTTTCCTTGCAATACAAGATAACCAGACAAAACAAACCTTTCGACTCCCGCACAGCACTTAATGTAAGTTTCAGGAATGTTCTCTACAACATTTGGGGAAAATCAACTCGTCGTTCAAGAACACCGGAAGTCTAGCGACTGACCTGGAATAACTGACGTTAGAGTGTGCGTGGTCCAAACTAAAACTTTTTTTTTACAAGGGAACAGCTGAAAAAACATGGCGACCTCCCGTAAGATCAATAACCGACGTTCGGTCCGGCGCGGTACTGTTCGGGCTCCTGCAGCGCCGTCTTCTGTGGTCGTCGCCTTCATGACTATAAATAATACGTCGTCAGATCCCCTCGTAGG
>CABFWO010001599.1:134513-155054 GCA_902155825.1 Timema genevievae | reverse complement strand
CCCCCCCCCCCCCTCAGCCCACAGACTAATGAACACAATCACAAACTATTTTTAAAACTGTACATAAACATTAACATGATAGTGACAAGTTATGATTACACTTGTATTTTATTGTTTTGTTTAAACAGTTTAATAAGGCAGTTTATTTTGTCAACATTTTGTTAAATTAGATTTATAATGAAACGTAGTATTTAAAGTCTTACATAAATTGATTGTCTTTTACTCGTATAAATCGTTGCACTACTAAATAATGTCTCTGAAAATACGTTAATAAAGAGTTCACTCGAAAAACATCGTTAGTATAGTTAAACTTTATCTTTTGAAACTTGAAATTAGCCTAATTTAAGTTATGCTTGTACTATTAAATCAAATTTGATTTTTACTTGGTTTCAATTTTATTACTGTCATTAATCTCATGATAGACTTTCTTCTCAATAACAGAATCAAAAATGTAATATTTCCTCTCTATTTTAATTCTTCAATGCAATCGTAATCATTGACGCTAAAACAAAGAAATTCGTTAGTAAAAAAACAAGTATGGATGCCACAAAGCATTTAAACATGAATAGAGAACATACTCTGTAGATTTGAAAAATGACACCTGGACACGGGAATCGAACCCGGGACCTTTGGCTTAGTACGCCAATGCTCTAACCACTGAGCTATCCAGCTTGGATTCGTCCCGTGCCTAGGTGTCATTTTTCAATTATCAGAATATGATATCTAACTGAAGTAATTACTATTAATATAGCTCTGGCTATTTAATCTTAATGTATATGCATTCCCTTACAATTATAATAATTGTACATATGGCAATAAGCCACTACCGAGTCGCCGATGGCTGCGTTATCTGATGGCTTGTGATATAAAAAATCATATAATTGTAGCTGACGATTTCCGCTAAGTCCATCATAGACTCTGCCTTAAAATATGAGTGAAGAATGACCATGGGCACGGGACGAATCCTGGATAGCTTCCTGGATAGCTCAGTGGTTAGAACATTGGCGTACTAAGCCAAAGGTCCCGGGTTCGATTCCCGTGTCCAGGTGTCATTTTTCAATTCTCATTATATGATATCTAACTGAAGTAATTACCATTAATGATAGCTCTGGCTATTTAATCTTAATATGAATAGAGAAGATATAAAGCTATAATTTCCCCCTTCTTTGTAGTTGTCATTTAATTATGGAGAGCTTCTCTTCGCATTTCCATTTACTGCTAGAAGACAGGTCTATATCCAAGTCCACGCATAGCCCATACAAATTTAAAACTAAATCAACTTAATGCTTGTGGACTATTAATTATGTATGGATTATAAACGCCATCATTGAATATAATGTATTTCAACTTCTTGCGCACTATGTGCTATGCATTATTTGCTGTTAGTTACGCGCTAAGCATCATTATAAACCCCGCCTTATGTCAGTGAGTATAGTAATTATGCGATGATTATTTCAACATTAGTAAATATAAGAGTAGTATATAAGTAACTTTAGAAATAATGCAAATTTTGTTCATATGGAAAAAAAATCTCTAAAAAATTTTTACACCACACACATATTATGAGTTGATAATATCTTCTATAAAGATTCTGATTTTTACATCTTTTTTATAGTTAAAATCGTCAAATTATAATCACTTGGAAATTAATAACTCGTATAAAACAGAAAATATACCGGCAAATCTTAACATTTTTACTTGTCTGTAATAAAGAAACAATAATGCTTAAAGTCCGGATCGATGGTCGCATTATTTGATATATCTCGTGACGGTGAAATCGGGGTTTGAATCCAGGTCGGATGTTCTAAAGTGTTTTTTTCTTCTTTTTCAAAATTGTTTCCCATTCCCTATCTATGCGATGTGGATACATCTTCTCTAAATTCTACCTTCCTCATTCATACTCCTATAGTGTAAATATACGGATATCCTGAACGGGTAGTAAGACGCAGTGCAAACTAAACATACTGTCGCCACAACACGTTGCAACGTCCGGCCTGTTCATCTGACAGCTCACACGCTGTAATTGACAAAATGTTCCAACGCGGTGAGTTCAGGGACTGCAAGGAAGTCCTTGTGAAGGACACGCAGACAGGAAGTGCTAAATCTGCCACTTTAGTGACTCATTCCCACCGACACTGAACTCTGGCAGGTTTAAAAACAAACACTAGCTTGGCAAGCTTACAATCACTTGGAGAGTTTTCGCAATTTAATTGGTAGCGTTGTTTGTTTGCCATCAAAGCGCACTCGTGGTTATTGCGGTTGGCTACGAGAGAGTCTATAAACAATAATCCAATACGATACCAAGCTTCGACCATCCAACCTAAATGGGACCGACAGATGGTCGGATATTACGGGAACAAGGAGAGGGGCTGGATTGGAACGAAACAAATAGGAATTTTAAATTAATTATATGCAACTTTTAATATATAGTGTGCAACAGGCAAATAATAACAATAATACTTAGTACCGCGTCTTACTACACGTTCGGGTTGTACGCTTAAGTACTAATTACTCTAATGGGTTAGGGATTAGGAAGGTTGAATATAGAAGTGAACCCGCATTTGTGTGGAAGGAGAGTGGAAAGCCATTTAGGGAAAACCACCTCCAGTTCACCCGAGAAAGATTCGAATCTCGATCTCCCCGTCCTCGGCAGTCTAGCTCAACACGAAACCAGCGCGTTAGCTAACTACGCCACCGAGGCGGGTGCACAAGGCAAAAATTATTGTTTAAAAAAAAAGTGAAGTTTGTTTCCAAGCGTTGCTTCTTTTCCTTGCAGCGAGGTCACGCCAGGGTATTGATTACACTACATCATTAACATAATTAAATGAATATTTTGGATAAAACAGAATGATGGATGGTTTGCGTGTATCCCGAACGGGTAGTAAGACGTGGTGCTAATAGTGATGGATGGTTGAAGGTCGGATAATCGAGACTTTACTGTATTGCGTTTAGAATTTTTTAGATTTTTTAGATTTTTTTTAAACACAGAAGTGTAATGATAGATTTTAACGAGTATGAAATGGAGATGGAGGATTATTTAGAGCAAAATTATTAGTTAGAAAAATATTGCAATAAGTATCATATATTACTGTTTTGAGAAAGTGAAAAAACAAGCGTTTCAAAACGTGTCGTTAAGTAAAATTCAAAATTGATTTCACCACTTGTTTTCTGTATATTATTTTGTGAAATTTTAAAAATTAATATTTTATGTTTCTATAAATTAGTAATTTTTTATTTTTGAAAGGCATTTAAAAATTGTTAGCTATCAATAAAAACAAATAGAACACGATTTGATTTGTGCTTATATTATATGTTTATGTATATATATTTGTGTGTATGTGTGTGTGTAACCGCGCGGCCTAAATTGGAAGGCGAGTTTGTGTAATATTGTATGTTATGAGTTGCGAATGACAAAACGAGCGTTGCAGGTTGTTTTGATTATTCTATAAACAAATAAACTAGAAGAGCTGAGCCCAAAAGTGTTGTCAGCATACCTTAGTGAGAAACCAGGCCAGGGGGCCCGGATAAAAGATAGGGAAACCAGCCATCATGGCTGACTAATCAACACCGAGGTCTAGGGGTCACTGCCCGATTCGGGACTACGCGGACTAGGACGCCGGTTCTTCAGTACTTATCTTGAGGGCTGCTGCTCAAGCCCAGGGTACCGTGATTGGGAGCCGTGTAGAGATCACCTGGTAGTCAGACAGGCTATGGGGAACTCCTAGCAACACCTAGTTTTGTCACAAGCTTCCGAGTATTCTCCAAGTTTTTTCATCCTAATATCACTACCAACATAACATTTAAAAGAGACACAGTAGTACTAATATACATATTTAAAACCCACACACATATACCTCATCGCCTCCCCCCTTTCCTCGGTCATAGCACACCGTGACAATTTTAAGGCCCACGTTCACAAGGTAAAGTGGTGACATATACTTCATGTTTTTGTTTTTGTGACAACATACATATGTACTTAACTTAGATAGTAAATACAATAATATATTTAACTACAGTTTTTTAAATATACGCGAGACACGTAAAGTAAACCTATTTGTGTTATGTGTATGTATATTATTTAAATAATGAGATAGGGGTCATCCATAAGCCATGTAAAGCTTCTTTTTTTAGCTATTTTAGTCCTTCCTCCTCCCAAAGTAACACCATGTAGAAATTTTGCCTGACCTATCTACCCCTCTTCGCCCCCACAAACATTACGTAGTTTATGGATGACCCCATAGGACTTTGTTAATCCATTATTTTTACTAATTTCCATATAAATAGCCCAATATTATTGATATGAGACTCTTTTGTGTAAGAAAAACGTGTTTGTGTGTATATGTGTTGGGCGCAAAGGCCAAAACGGCCAATGGACGGATTTTTTGCTCAATCCTAGGATTGGACGTTTTAAAATGACCAAAGCCCTAAGTGCTATTTAATTTTGGTCTTTGGCCGTCTCCAAACAGCCAAACCTAGGATTGTGCAATTACTTAGGCCCACAGTGAGTTTTATTAAAAAGTACACGATAGTAATTGAATGCAATACTGACATCAAACACTTTTAACTGAGATATATTTACTAAAGAATTGTAAAACTCTTGGCGTTTTATCCAACCAACAAAAATTTACTTCACATAATTTTTAAGATTTAATTTAAGGTGGGGATGTAGTGGATGCGAGAAAAGTATTATATTATTTAGCACCGCGTCTTACTACCCGTTCGGGTTATACGCTTAAGTACTAATTACGCTAATGGATTAGGAATTGGGAGGGTTGAATTTAGAGGAAGTGAACCCGCATTTGCGTGGAGGGAGAGTGGAAAACCATTTAGGAAAAGCCACCCCCAGTTCACCCGACCGAGATTCGAACCTCGATCTCCCCGTCCTCGGCGGTCGAGCTCAACACGACTAGCGCGTTAGCCAACTACGCCACCGAGGCGGGTACGCGAGAAAAGGCCAGTGTTTTTTGTAGCTTTTATATCAAAGTTTTTTGTCCAAAATAAATTAAATATTGTATCAGTAAAAACATCTGTCACTAACATAACAGCATTAGATGACACACTTTCAAATGAAGAGAAAAAGTTGTTATCAATTTCCAGGACACCCTCGCCAGATATTTAACAACTGTTGACGAAAATCAAACTCTATGTTGTACTGAATCAAAATGTTATCTATCTTAACCAAAATATTGTTTTAATATAAAAACTATAAGAACACTGACCTTTTCTCGTATCCCTAGATCCCAAACTTAGCATTACCATATTGAACCAAACATGTATTTAACATTGACATTTCTATATTATTCAGATTATTACAATATTTTAAATTAAGTTTATTGTTCTGTTTAATTTGTGTTTGGCTGCTTTGTCACATTACTTAACAGTCACTGCTCAACTCAACACACAGTTTATTTAATAAGTCAAGAAGAACAAAGTAGAAATAGCAGTTTACCGGTATGAAAAGTCAGTTTAGTAATTAGTGTATAGTACAGGTGCCTTATTGGTTTTGGGGGTTCACAACTCTCAAAAATGTGAAATTGTTGCTAAAATTACATAGGTGCTTGGCAAAGCTTCGTGAGGAAGGGGGGTCCTAAGACCCCCACCTGACCAATTTTTGAATGTTGGGTATTTTTAGAAGCTATTCATAGGAGGTTTTCATGGTACTTTAAGGCATTTTATATTAATCAAAATACACCTTTTTTTCCACATAGTTCACAATCTATTTCTACTCAAAATGTACAAAAAATAAAACAGCCTGTGTAAAATGTTTCGTCTTTAAGCTATAGACAGTAGTTTATCTTATAATTAGGGTGAATATCGCATTATTTAACCATCAATTAAAATCAATGTGGGTTCAATCTACCTAGGTAAACCCCCTGTTTCCGGGCCACTCTTAACATCAAGAATTACTGGATGTGCGACCACTCACTGGAGGGGTTAACTGTACTATATCAATAGGAAGGAGGTGAGAGGGTCGGGGTTCACTCCCTCAACCCCAAAAATATTATTAATATTTAATTTTTATATTACGCCTCAATGCCTAGGCTAGTAGTTTATTGAAGTTTTATGAATTTCATAGCCCACACAGCCCCAACTATGTACCTTAAATGGCTTCAATAGGGGTTAGATATTTACAGATATTATTGTATCTTTTGTTGGAGGACACCTCAGCAGTTGAGACTCTCCTCTCTCACCAGTGATAAGAAGCTTACTAGTCTGTCCTTCGTCGACGAGTTCCTTCCCTAATTTTAATTTCTAAGCACTGCGTATTACTACCCGTTCAGGCTATACGCATATATATTAATTAAGCTAGTGAGTCATGGATGAGGAAGGTTTGAATTTAGAAGAAGTGTACCTGCATTTGTGCATGTGTGGAAAATCATAGAAGACTAACCACCCTCAGTACACTCGACCGGGACTTGAACCCCGATTTCCATCATCGGCAGTCTAGTCTAACACGAGAGTGATGCCTTAGACCATGCAACCATTGAAGTGGGTCCTCTCTATAAACTGTAGCTGGAGTTCTTGAAGGCGGAAGGCGCACGTACATACATCATTGAGTTACAAGGCCCGCATTTTGTGGACATGACATAGGTCTATTGTGTTTTGAACATCACAGGCAATGGCCACGTGTTAATAAACTCTGCTCGTGATCCCCTGGTCGTAGAAATTATATTTTATTTGTCAAGTTTTGGCCTTTTTTTGTTGTTGTCATTTTGGACCTTTAGTTAATATGCTCTTCCTTTGCGTCATTGCTTAGTCAGGCATCTATGTTGAATATATACAGTTTTTTTTAAATTTTAGTGTTCTGTAACAGCGAAGAGGACTACATCCATGCAAGGCAAGAGAAATAATTAAAATAGCTGAGCCAAATGTATCACTGTTTTAATATTAGTGGTATTTTAATTAGGGGTAATTCCTTCAAATCTTTGACTCCACAAGGGTATTCGATGTATGAGGATTCAAAAATATTTTAGATTTGAGATTCGATAATATTTATTTTTTCAAATTTTAAATTAATTTTTAGAGTTATCATGATGCTTACTAGTTGCATAGTCAAGAATAATAATTATATGTTCAACCTAATAACCAGACCCCAGAACAGTAATTTACCACTGAGCAGAATGTGTATTTGCATTATAACAAAACATAATATTGTATTTATATTTTATAATGCAAAACCAAATCAGATTTGAATAAAAAAAAGTCATACCACTGTGGGAAAGTTAACGTCTTATGTTTATAATATTTTCTAAGATTCGGATTCAAATAAAAATACGAAGATAGGGTATTCAATGAGCTAATCTTAATACATGTGTGATTTTCATCATATGTTTTCAGTTCAAATATTCGTTTAGTTCTTTTGTGAATTTGAAGTAATTTTAATTTTGGTAATATCATTTTATCGGTAGCTATTCGACGATTTAGTAAGTTGTGTGCATATAGTTGTTTGTTTTAGTTATTAATTCCACGCAGACTTCAAAAAGTGAAAATTCAAAGATCATGTAAAGTATTATTTTTCACCTTATATCGCGTTTTTTTAAGTCGACCAAAAAAAAATTATTATTCTAATTTGTCGGTTTAAAATATAAACAGTAATGAGTGCATATTTTAATTTTAAGAAAATCATCCTGAATTTTGTTATAATACATTAATAACAAACATATATAAACTGAACTATTTGAAAATTGAAATTAAAATAAACATTTTTGGAGAGATGAGCTCAAAATGTATAATTGAACCCGCTCTACGGGCTGTGGCAACCTTTAGTTTAAGGTGTAGCCACCCATACATTCCCTCTCACATAAGAACAGGATAAATTATATTAACCTTTTACAATAAAATTTATGAGGCAAGATCTATCATGAGAAAACCCATATTATAATTTTTGACTTTGTGTATAGTTACATTTTGCTAGCGTCACGTTCGATTTTGAGTAGTTATTACTTTTCAGTTAATTTTGAGATATGTATTGTCCTAAATCTCTGGAATATTTTATCATTACTAAAAGTGTTTTGTTGCTGAAAGTTAATATATAATATTAGAGGTGGATTTAATCCACTTTTTCTTAAATCCTAATATTCATTTGACCTACTAATCTCGAATTTGTAATCCTAAAAGAAATTAGCTTTCCTAAATTTTTGATGTTTTTTTATTTTAATTTTGCTCACATTAATTCTGATGTTTTTTTATTTTCTTTATTGTGTGCGAAATCACTAATGAACATTGTAGCCACTTTCATTCTAATAATTCTGTCTCAAAATTAAAAATATATATATATTTTAAATCTTGAATCTGAATTTTTCTAGAATATTCGAATATAATTTAGGTTTCTAGGATTTGAAGTTTTGAAGAACCCATATCAAATATATACTGTGTAATAAGTGAGTGTGTATATATTTTTATTTGATGTACTAGCATACGTATATATATATATATAACCTATAATTAGATATGTAAATATCAAGGAAGTAAGGACGGATGATGTTTTGGAGGCTCAACACCCACTCCCCTTCCAAAATAATAATGATAATTATTATTGTTATTATTATTATTATTATTATTAATTTTTATATCCATTCTGATTGTCTTGGGTGGTAGCTTATTGGATTATCAAGCATAACATATTTTATGCAAGCATTTTCAAAATTTGTGGATCACAGTTTGAAAGACGTATTGAGTTTCACTTTTTTCTCACTTTTCAAATCAGGATAACAATACCTATAGTGCTTTTTAGGATTTATGATTGAAAAGATTGCACTAAACATTCACGTCATCCTAAGACAAAGTCATCTTTAAGACAAATCCTCGGTGGAATTCCAATATTTCTTGTTGTTTTGAATTTTTTAAGCGATCATTTCCAATTTTGAAAGCCTAATTCAATCAAAGTCAATTCTAATTTTTACTAAAAAAGTAATGCCATTTTGATTGAATGCTGATTTGCAAGTTTTACAAAAAACTACGTCTTCAATTTTATTTTATTTAGCACCACGTCTTACTAACCATTCGTGTTATACGCTTAAGTACTAATTACGCTAATGTGCTAGGAATTATGAAGGTTGAATATAGAGGAAGTGAACCCACACTTGCGTGGAGGGAGAGTAGAAAACAATTTAGAAAAAATCACCCCCAGTTCACCCGAGCGAGATTTGAACCTCGATCTCCCCATCCTCGGCAGTCTAGCTCTACACGAAACTAGTGCGTTAGCTAACTACGCCACTGAGGTGGTTTTTTTCATATCCCAATGATGGGTAAGTTTTCAGCCAGTGAGGTTGGAAATTTGTTTTACTAACGCTATGTCCTTGTCCTTCAGTAGTTTATGGTTGAAAAAGAGGCCAACCAACTTCTGCTATGGATGTATGTGCAGGAGCTTCACCATATGCCTGTGGGTTCACTGATGACACTTCTCCACTTTCACTTGAGATTTTTTGTTTTTTTACTATAAACTTATCTATTTTAGTCTTTTTACTAACAATATCTAATTTTTCTGAATCATTTATTTTTACGTACAGCAATCGCTGTATTCTTCTTTGATCTTTTTTTTTTTTTCACTACTCGTTCGGGCTAAGTGCAAAATATTTACTAGTTATGTTAATGTGTTAGGTTTGAATAAGGTTAAATTTAGAAGAAGTTTACCCACATTTTTGTGGAAGCAGGATGGAGAATAATTTAGGGAAAACATACCCTCAGTACACCCAACCGGAATTCGAACCTCGATCACCCAATCATTGGCAGGCCAATCTATTTATTCCTAACGCATTAGTGAGATTAATATATGAGCGTAGGCCTGAAACCCGAACGGATTGTAAGACGCAATACTTAAAAAAAAGTAAGAACTATTTCACCTACGAATAACACAATTCATCACACGTGAATTAAACACTGGAGCTAATATTCTTCATAAGAAATCTTGTGGATTTTTTAGTGCATCCAGCCAATCAATTGATTAAGTATTTTGCAACTAATCGATCAATCAATCGATTACTTATTTTGCACACATGACGCCTTAGACAGCGTGACCACGAGCGAGGTTTTAAATGATATCAAAGATGGATATGTCAGTGAACAATTGAGAGTCGTTTCTTATTTACTTATGAAGGAGACCTTGCGCCACTTGACACTCATTTGTTAGATGATGCTAAATTTAGTAATTGTATCTGTACGTGGAGTTAGCTCACGTCAGAGAAGTGTCTATATTAGCACAGTTGAAACAGTGGAGAGGACCTCCACACAAACACTACAACTAGACTGAGTTGTACCAATATCCTGACAGTTACAGGTGGAATTTAAACCGTTACAATGGAATTTACTTTATATTAAAACAGTTTTTTTGTTGTTTTTTCCACCGTGCCCTACTATCCGTTCAGGCTATACTCATTTAACTACGCTAGCGATGTAGAAGGTATACATGAGAAGAAATGTACCCGCATCTTCATGAAAGGAGAGTATGAAACTTTGATGAAACACCTTCAGTACAACGAGCCAGGATCCGAACCCTGTCAAATCAGACTAGATGCGCACGACAACCAGTCCGCGTGCCCACCGATGTATGGCATAATAACTATTTATTTTTCATACGGCGTCTTATTGTCCGTTCGGGTTATACGCATGTACTAGTTACGAGATAGTGTGTTAGAGATTAAGAAGGCTGAATTAAGATGGAGTTCACCCGCATTCGGGTGGAGGGATAGTGATAAACCATCTAAGAAAAAATCTTCAATACTTTCAACCGGGATTCGAACCCCAACCACTCCATCACCGGCAGTACAATCTATAATACATTCACGACCTTAGTTTACTTGGATGACAGCTCAAAAAGTTACTAGAAATAGTCCCTAATATATCACTACGCCAACAGCTGACATGTCACTTTGGATAACTATAATGAAAACATATGGTAATGTATGAATTTGATAGCTAACCACAGTAATTTAGGCCAATATTATTTATATATTAATTTGAGATCAGCTAGTTATCGTTTTATTCCACTTAAAAAAAATATTATTCACATCACTTTCACAAAAGGTCTAACTAACATAGCTTCAAAATGGCGACCGACGAATTTAAACCATGTGATTGAACGTGACGGAAACAAGTTATTTACAATGATGCCCCCACGCAGTGGATAAACATATTTTATTCAATTAAATATTTCTAAATATGATAAATTAATCATAAAATAATTTATTATATACATAAAAAATTATAAGCATTTTCCCTTTTCCAAGTAAATGCAATGCCTGTTTTAAAAGGTATGCACTATATTACACATCATAGATAACATTCCAAAACGGAGAATAAGTACTTTTAATTATGTTTAAAATAATGTTTCGGATTGGGTGAATAGAAATTATTATAAGTTATGAAACAGTGTAAGAAAACTTAAGTTTACGTTATTTTAAATGTAAAATATAGCATGTAATTAAAAAACTTAACACTTATAACAAAACAGTGATCTTTACGCGTGTTGGCAACCAAAAACCTAAACATTAGATTTTTGGACTGTCATCCAAGTAAAAACCTATCATGAACAGACTCTATTGCGAAAGCGACGCTCTAGACCCGGAGAGTCAAACTATTTACATATGGAAGCTACTTCTAATATTTAAAATAGTTTTTGAGTTACCCAGACTTCACATTGGTCTGATTTTTTATTGACTATTATTACTGTAACCTACACAGAGGAATTGCCATCACACTTCTTTACAGACTGGAGAGGAATCTAAGTTTATCATTTCATCCTCTTCGTAAGGTTTTTATAGTGATGTTCTGGGATACCCGGTATGATTCGTGTCAGCTTTGTTTGGATGTGTATTTTTAGTTGAGAATTAATTATTTTCCAATCAACTGATTTTTTTTAAATGCTCTTATTTTCATCTATGTTTGGAGGAGAAATATTTGTTTATCTATGAATGCTTTGTTTTGTAATGTTCAACATTACCTTTCTCGCTCACAGCAACACTTGCGTTGCACAGTAAACAAACACTTTCCCCTTAAACACCTTAAATAAATATTCCTAATCCCACTCAGAATGGAAGTGATACTTTTAAGTTTTTTATATGAACTCATTATAGTTGAGTTTAAATAAAATATAAATCTTATTTATACACCTAAATTATGAAGAAACCCCCACTTGTAAACAACTATAAATCAATCATAGCCTCAAGCCGTAAGACGATGTTGACAAAGTCACGCGCCTCATCTGATGGGGGTTGTAAGTACACTGTTCTAACTGGACCTCGGACTCCGATATTGTGATAAATTACTGTTGCGAGCTCCCTTAAAATGCCACCAAGACGTACTGGTAGCTCAAGATCGACCGTTTAATGACACATGCTTTGGACCATTCTACCACCGAAACGGGTAAACCCCACTACACCCAATCATTGCTGAGGGAACTGCAACTATTATGGAGAAAAGCTTAAAGGTGGGGTAGAAGGGTATGTGTGGAAAGGTAAGTATTTTTGCGGGTTTATATCAACAATTTTTTTGGCCAAAATAAATCAAATATTGCTCCAGTTGAAACAAAGAGTTTAATTTTCTTCACACGGTGATATCCAGTGTTGCCAACTGTACAATCCAGTTTTAGGATATTTTCTAAAAGTAATATCCTGCGACCCTGCTATAAAGTAATACATTTTATATAAATTATTATTGTTTATGAAAATCGGTGGATTTATCGATATAATGTCATAAAGTAGTATCCTACTGGTCTAAATACAATCCATTTCAGGTCCATGTACTATCGCTAGGGACTATCTAGTTGGCAACACTGGTGATATCAACAGTTGTTGAATATCTATTTAGGGTGTCCTGGAATTTAACGACAACTTTTTCTCTTAATTTAAAATGTTTCTAATCTGATATCACTATGCTCATGACAGATATTCAACAACTATTGATATCACCATGTGAAGAAAAACTCTATGTTTCTACTGGGGCAGTATTTGATTTATTTTTGCCAAAAAACAAGTTTTGATAAAAAAAAACACCTGTAATAAAACCTTATTTAACTCGCGTCCCCTTCCATCTAACCTTAACTTCGCTCTCTCTCTCAGTTAACTGTTGCCAAATTTCCTCGCTCTCAGTTATGTCTGAAGGTGGTGTGCTAGGGTAAGAAGGAGCTACTGGCAACCTCGAATAACCAGAGGGGAGAGTGACTACATGAAACCGAGAGAATGACAACGCTGTTTCCCAATAGTAACCATACAGTTCCCTCAGCGATGATATCCAGTGTACTGTTAGGGCCGGTTCACAAATATCATATTGATTCTTCAATCACTGGATTGTCAATCAGCTTGATCCTAGATCAGGACAAGTTTGGGTTGCAATTAGGTTAATTAGGGATCAAAATCTTCGATCACTCAACCATAGATTTGATCACTTTAACAAGGGAGGAGTTATTGCTGAACAGAAAGTTGAGTTTGGAATTAAGGAAGAAACTGGTTCATTTCTTTCTTGTAGCTGCTTTGGAACTCAGCCAATCTCTATAACTTCACTGTATAGTTGAAAAACCTCATCTGAAGATGCCATAATTATTTATAATACTTTCTACACGGTGTGAGCCCACAAACGATCTCTACCAAGCGAGCGGCCGCCACCGTTAGCGATGACAGTTCCAACATTTGCGGAGATAGCGTGTCATGTGGTCAGCACAACGAACCCTCCGACTTTTAATCTCATTTTTCTAAACCGGAGCCGCTACCTATTTGTTCAAATAGCTTATTTGTGCTCACAAGGCTGAGTCTGAGCCTGTTCCATACCCACTGCTCCATAGATACATTTTTGAAGCACTGAGGAGCGAACCCGGAACCTCTAAATCTCAGAGGCGGTCAACTAACACCACTCGCCTTTAAAATAAGTCATACTCAAAATAAATATATAAAACACACTCTTTACTTGTATTAATCACTTAAATAAGGATGCAAAAACTAGTTCAGTCATTAAAACTTCGAGATTATGTTTCCCATCAACATGATTATCTAAGAATCGAACAGTTTATGGGAGAAAATTGACTGAAGAGCTTGACTAGAGATTTGATCGACAATCACGTCCTAAATGATAGCGGTGAAACTGAAAATAAGGTTTGAGATACTGATTGGAGATAAGCTTCTATTTGACCTCTAGTCGAAACATTGATTATTATTTTTGTAACCGGCCCTTAGTATCATATTATGTTACTAATAATATACTATCATAATATTCAATGTTACATAAAACAACTTTTTTTTAGCACCACGTCCTACTACCCGTTGGGGTTATACCCGTATGTACTATACTAATTACGCTAATGATTCTAGGGATTAGGAGGACTATATTTAAAAAAAGTGCGCACTCGCGTGTAGGCAGAGCGGAAAACCATTTTAGAAAAAAAAATCAGTACACCCGACCGAGATTCGAACCTCAATCGCCCCGTCATTGGCTGTCTAGTCTACTGCGAGAGTAGCGCGATAAACCACGCGGTCAACAAAGCGTGTAAAACTATTATTATCCTTTTAATAATAGACGAAGGAAAATGTTTTGATAACGATAATACAGAAAACTCAACCAAAAGATGTTGTCAATATAATGACAGTGTGGCTTATAGCTCTAATTACAAACAAGTACTGTAACTGGTGCATTGCTATAACAGCAAGTTTAATATTGCTGTATTAACAATAAAATTAAAATTATATTTATGGTTACTATACTTTGTAATTTTGATTAGTTCAAATACTATTCTAAAACATTTAAATGTATACAATAAGTTTTATGTTCGTGGGTTCAAACCCAGCCGTGGTCGACGGATTTTTCTGGAACGATAAACATTCGTGGCACAACTTTCTTCGGAGGGGAAGTAAAGCCGTCAGTCCCCTGTCGATTGTGGTATGTAAGAGAACCATGGCAGGCATGTGAAAATACCTTTCCCGGCAAAATCGTTAGGCCCTTTTGCTCTCGCTCATAGAAATTCTCGTGTGCTGATATAATCAGTCGGTTCAGAAAGTGCACGTTAAATAGTTCCACAAATAAATGAAATGAAATAAGTTATAAGCCATACGTACAATAATTAAACAAACATGCAAACTGATATACCCCCACACATACATTGTATAGCGGGTTGCATTTATTTCACATTCCCGCTCTATTAACTTACTCACGTGAGAGTGAACGCATTCATTATCACGATTATATATTTTTAATTCTATAGGAAAACAAGTTCGTCTAAGTAAGCAACGTAGGCAGATGCGCGAGCATCTGAGAAAATGTGTTGGATTTCTACTAATGATAAGGTCTTAAGAAGTTAAATCGTCTTAAGTATTATTAAAAATAACCGTTATCTATTTTTCTACCTTGACGGCATCAGAAAAGTACATTTACAGCGTGATTAGCTGTTATAATACACTCAGATAACCTTCAGGTACAAAATCTATGTATTCTACAAATTAAATGGGTATATTTTAATGATGATAGTGTAACACTTTTGGTAAATTAAAGTCAGAATTATTTATTTTCACGGTTTATCTTACATTATATAACATCACACGTCTTGTAATAAGAGTGTGACCATTATTATTGACTAAAACAACATTCTAAACAACCCGCTTCGGTGGCCGCATAGTCTAACCCACTAATCTCGCAGTAGATTAGACTGTCGGTGACGGGAAGATCAAGGTTCACATATAAGTCGTGTGTACTGAGGTTTTTCACTTTCCCTCCACGCAAATGTGGGTACACTTCCTCTAAACCTAACCTTCTTCAGCCCTAAAACCATTAGCGCAATTATTACGTAGGTGTATAGCCCGAATAGGTAGCAAGACGCAGTTATAGAAAAATAGATTTTATACCATCGTATAAACAACGTTATTAAAAAATCCGTAAAATAAGAATCATCCATAAACTTGAGAAATTCTGATTTTATATATATATATATTTTTTGTCACTTCTTATTATCCTTCCGGGGTGACAACGAATTATTTACACTAATAAGGGAGTAATGAGGAAGGTATAATTTAGAGGAAATATACCCACATTTGCGCGGAGAGAGCGTAAGAAACTATTCAAGAAAAAAAACACTCTCAGACCTCAGTACTCCCGGGCGAGATGCGAACTCTGACCTCCCAATCACCGACGAATCAGACCAGACTATAGTGTACTATAGTACACGTTTAATCAACTTGTCCACATATACAGGTCATTACATACACATTTCAAGACTTCAGACATTAATTTTGCATATATAAAGTTTATATAAAACTATCCTATATATTATTTCTGTTGTCAACATCCCTTTTCCTCAACTCATACAAAGCCTATAGCGATGAATAAGGTATCAGTGGATAGGATTTTTTTTACCAACTTCTGATATAGCATACTCAGTTTACGTTAAAACACATTGTTTGTTTAAAATTTAAGTTAAAAGAAAAATCTAAATTCAATATGATTGCATTCTGACATCGGATATTGTATACAAAGACGTATTGTAAATTGTAAATACGTTCACATTAATAAACTCTCTTTGCTATTTTGTGTTTGCACCTCGCTGAGTATTTAATTTTAACAACCCAACAAAAGAATTAAAAAATGGGGGGGAGGTTGAATGTGCGAAAGTTTCGCAAAGGTTTACTGGTAATAACATAATAATATCAACTGTCCAAGTTCGGTATTAGGCCATTCTCATCATGGAAATCTCATTGTACGAAGTTTCGAATATATTTGCCATGCAGGTCTAATTAAAACTTAACATAATCTCGTTTGCAAGCAGCTAATATGTTGATTGCTTTTTCTAGAAATTAACGTAAATAACTTTGATCGATATTAGTTTGAGAACATGACTATTCTTAATGTAGCTTAACCACAAATTAAGAGCATAGTTGGTGTTTTGTGATATTGGTAAATAGATTGTTACGTCATGTCTCCTGTCAATTGCTGGGGCTTATCACTCGAAGACATAATTCATTTTTAACTGCTAAAAGTAATTAGTTGATGACATACCTGAGATTTTATTGCTAGTATCAAACAGCATAGTTCTTTTTCTAATGTCATTAACTGACAACATAGCTTGGGTTTATTGATTGTAGCACAGTGTTGACTAGTTTAGTATATAATAAATAATGTTATGGTGTATAGGTGACGTTAACATCTGGTAGTTAATAGCTAAGAACATATGTTAATTATGTATAGTAGGTACGGTACATTCACGTTTTTGGTACGTTTTTTTTATTTATTTTTTATTACTAGACTAAGCTTAACACCAAGGTTATTACGAATTAAGTAAGGTAGATAATAGCGATTCTGCCAGCACTAGAGTTAGCGTTGAGAAGGGCTGGCAGAACACACATGGAGAACCATCCCCAGCATACCGGACAAAAATATCAATCTCAATCTTCCAGTCACCAGCAATAACCAGCCTGGAGCAATAGGAGGCCATGTGATCATCGGTGTGACTTGGTAGATAGTTATAATCTGGGTAATACTTAATAAACCGTTCGTAAATAAGACCCATTTGTATTCTAAACTAGTCTATGATGTAAACATGTCTTAGATGTTCACAAATGTTTATTTGGGAGAAGTTGGCTCAGTGGCCGAATGGTCTAAGGCAGACTGGCCTGCTCAAGACGGGGGATATCGGGGATCGAATCCCAGTTGGATCTGATGGAGGTGGTTTTCCACTCTCCTTCCACACAAATGCAGGTATATTCCCTCTAAAATGCTTCCTTCCTCATCCCTACCCCATTAGAGTGATTATCTTATACGCGTACAACCTGAACAGGTAGTAATACACCACGATAAAAATAAATGTATACACATTTTTGGGAGAGTCCTCGTCGATGAGGACAGGAACTAAACGTCAAGCTCTCTAGGTCTAGTTTGACAACTACGGGGAGGTTTGTGTTCTTATTCTCGCCGGATATGATGGAGGTGTTTTCCTCTAAATGGTCCCTCATTCTCCCACGACGCAAACGTGAATACACACTCTAAATGTTACCTTAGCCCTGTCTTATTTGTATAATTAAATGTGGGTGTCCCAAACGGAGAGTAAGACGCCATAAAAAAAACGCAATTATTTGTGAGAGAGAAATGTTTTGTGAAGCCTCGGCCATTGGGCGGCAATGAACCTGCTGTTAAGGTCAGTGAGCTCGGCTTGTATATTGACCTGTGTAGTGAATGGTTCCCAGTTCCTCACAACAAGTGGTCGGCAAGACAATCATATAGTAGCACGCAACGTGCACTCCATTGTTGCCAGGGGTGGGCACATTGATGTCTCTCTTGAGTTGATTTCACACAGTGGGGCTACAAACAAAATATTAACTAACTTATAAACTCCTTGATAGAGATCAACCCGTTACGTTCGTTGGGAAGGAGAGGTAAACGTAAATACTTTGATTTTAATAGTGAAGCAGGCTGGGGAACCCCGACATTAGAGACACGTTTGCATATAGCCACCAAGAGCTATAGTCGATAGTTAAGTGTGAGAGGAGAACTGTCTTCTCTTTATTTTTGCTGGTTTGATAATATTTCTAGTGTTACTTTGTCCTTGCAGTAAGTTAAGCTTAAATTTAGACTTCTAAAACTTATGGATATCTAATTTGTATTAGTTTCATTTAAATATTATAGGCCTATATTTGACAAATTTCCCTTATACAATAAAAAAAATATTTCATCTCACATCTTTACTTATGAATCGTAAATACGTTTTAAAAGATGAAGTTTTTGCCAGTTTACTAGCTAAAATATTCAAATAAGAGTTGTGTTAATATTGCTCAGGATAAAGTATGCCGCAAATGTTATTGTAGTCTACTTATGACTTGTTTATTTATTATTTTAGTTTTATTTATTTGAAGTGTTTAACGTAAACCGATTGACTATATCAGTACACGAGAATTTCTATGAACGAGCGCGAAAAGGTCTAATTTTGCTGGGAAAGGTATTTTCACATACTTACCTGGGTTCTTTTACTTGCCACACTCAACATAAGACCAGCGGCTTTACTTCCGCTTCGATAGAAGTTCTGCCACTGATTTATATCGCTCAAGAAAAATCCATCGACCCCGGTTGGGTTTGAACCCACGCACATTGTTCTTGTTCAGCATAAGCAGACTGTTAAGTACTCTGTATAAATGTTCTTTGAATATTCCCGAAAGGAAAAAAAAAACAAGTGCTAGGTTTGGTGAATGGGCTGGACTCAAAAATCGGTGTTTTTAAAATGAGTTTTAAAATTGTAGTTTCAATGCAGGGTTGTCTCAGGAGCCGTCTGAGACTCCATGACCTCCTTAGAACGATGATTGAAACATACGTAAATGTCTTACACGACATAATCTTCTCAGAACTAACTTAGATCACTACTCGATATCGTATTGACTTGATTAATTACAGACCAATGATGTTCGGAGTCAAGACAGCATATCAAAATGTTACATTTTCACGGTGTAATACACGCTCAAGTGGATCAAAACCGAGAAAACACTTTCTCTGATTGTTTACATTATTCTTAAATAGCAACGAGAAAATCATCATGAAATCGAATGTTTTCCACAAATATTTCACACAGCTTTTGTCCACATTACTCCACAAGTTGGTCGTCTACAACTAGTTGTGCCCGCCTGTCGTAAGCTCATTCGTTAGGCACGTTGGCTGTATCTTCTGTTTTAAAAGGCATGACCTACCATAAAATGTCGGAAGATATAATTGCAACTTTAGTAATTAAGAAGGATAAATAGAAATAAAAAACCATGGTATCATTTTATTGAACCTTAGATGACAGACATAATCTCAATATTAAACAACAATCGGGTGTGGCTGATTGTTGACGAGCTATCTGACTCATTTAGCACTTGCATCACTTGAATTGTACACAGTGAAGTACCTAAGCCTCGAACAATTATTCTCTTTAGAGACCTACGTAATATGTTCAGTTCTATAGCAATACCGAAGACGGGGAGATCGGGGTTGGATCCCGGTCGGGTACACTGAGTTATTTCTTCTAAATAGCCTTACACTCTTCCTCCACGCAAATGCTGGTGCACTTCCTCTAAATTAAACCTTCCTAATCTCTGCCACATTAGTGTAATTAATATAAAGGCGTATAACCCGAATGGTTAGTAAGATGTGGTGCTAAAAAAAATAGCAATACAAACTTGACCTTTTGAGGTAATAGAGGTCTTACAAAACCTGTCCATACTTCTCATTAATCTAAAGTCTGTTCACCGTAGGAATTGTTTTCTGGAAGGCCTTTTACCCTACCAGAAAGCTATTATATAGTAGGATATTGGTAGGAAAAAAGACCTTTCAGAGAGTAATTCCTACCGTGAATGGAGTATAAATGTTCATTTTCATGCATGAATGTCCTGCTTGTTGTGCTAGGAACCCACCCCACAGACAATTAACCAGGATATTAGATACGTAAACAAGGTGTCTGTCACAAGTTTACTTCACGTTTGTGCAAGAACAATTGTGGAACAAACGAAACTTATGGTGGAACAATCCAGAATAAACGACCACAACCGTAAGAGTATATATTTTTAAAAGTGTGGGGGAGGGGGGGGGGGGGCTACCGAAAAGTCCCCC
>CABFWO010001599.1:117401-131476 GCA_902155825.1 Timema genevievae | reverse complement strand
TTTTTATAAAAGTAACAGTTTCTGAGATATTTGCAAATATATTAATACAGTTTTGTGAGCTTTAGTTGTAAACATATACTACTTAAGTCTTAACGCAATAATTCTCCAATGCCATAGAGTAATTAAATATAAGTAAGTATCTAAAAAAAGTATGTTTTTTTCCTTAAAACTCTTAGGAGAAATGTTTGCACAGCAATGATCTATCTCCATTTTAGACTCAATAGTCAATATTAACTTTTTTATTGGTCAAAATGTATAAATGAATAATTAAATATCAATGCGAGGACTTGAAGATGTGGAACACCTTATAAAATGTTAAAATTTTAACCAGAAATCGAAATTTTAATACGAAGTGTTGACCCTTGTGGACCCAATATTAATATTTTTTATTTCATTATTTTGTAACCCCCTTTTCCCCAAATCTCCCTTCGTAAGGGATAGTAAGACAAAGGAGAGAGAAAGTCTGTGTGGTGCACCATACCATTTATTTATTCGATATCACGGCTAACGAGTAATTTTTTAGGTAATTGATATAGCTCGAAGCTGCATCGTATTATAGTGCAGTTTTCTGCATCTATTTTTATAAAAACAATGGAATTTAAACCAATGACACTGTTAAGTCATATTAAAACAAATTAAAAATTGAAAACTAATTAATTTAGAGTGAAAAATTATTGAACTGATCCCATTATCGCTATTGTCAATTAATAATGTAGAAAACAGCATTTCCTGGTTCGAGTTTAATCTTGTAGGTCCTATTTAGTATCCCAGTTAGTCAGCCCTTAAATGAGCTTTTAAAAATTACATTAACTTCCGCGAAGAAGTGTTTTATATTGGTTCTTAAGTTCCAACGATAATTGTTTATGCAGAATATTTAATCAAAATACTCTCCTTTTCCCCACCCGCCATATTCCCATTTAGTTCTCTAATGGGATAAGGGTGGAAGGTACAATGTTGAGAAAATGTGCCTACATTTGCGTTGAGTGATAGTAAGTAACTGTTTAGAGAAAAAGTCCTTAATACTCTAGGTTGCGACTCGAACCCCGACCTCCCCGTCTCCGGCAAACCAAACTATACTAGACTGTTGTCCGATGTGGGGTTCATTTTTTCTCCACTACTTCTCATTATCCGTTCTGGTTTTTCGCAAAGCATGTGTTTAAATTCTATTTTCTTACTCTACTTGGAGGATTAAATCAAATAAAAAAACTGCAACCTCAAAAATAGGAGCAAGTCCAATGATTTGTTGATGTCTACGGTACGTGACTTAAATAGTAGTCTCATTTTCAAAAGCTGGTTTCTAATTTATTCGCACGCATATAGTAGACAGATTTGGAAGTCAATTATTCTATAAATAGTAGTTGTGGAATGTATATTGAGAAGTTCCTGGTCTTACCGTACCTTTTGTCTTTGGGCGCCATCTTATAGTGTCCTTGCGAGGAACTGTCAAGGTCACGCCAACAGTGGCTTGAGGCTGGACAATGCTCCGGTCAGAAACCTCTCAGGGATGTCCCTAGTAACACTACCACCTGCACTTATATTAAGATTAAAATGGTAGTATAAGGGCGCGAGAAAAGGGACGTGTTTGCACAGTTTTTATATACGTGTTTATTTTTTTTCAAAAGAAATCTAATATTTATACAGTCAAAACAGAGTTTAATTTTCTTCACGTGGGGACCTCAACAGTTCTTGAATATTTGTCAAGGATGTCCTGGAATTTAATGACTTGTTTTTCTCTTCATTTAAAAAGTTACTCATCTAATGTCGCTATGTTTATAATAGTTATTCAATAACTGTTTATATCACATGTGAAGAAAATTCGACTCTTTTTGTCTGTAACTAAGCAATATTTACTTTATTTAGGCTAAAAAAATGTTTTCTTATAATAACTGCAAAAATATTTACCTTTTCTCGTGACCTCTACACTCCAACTTTAGAATTTTTTAAAGTTTTTATAGCAACACATTTTTTTGGCCAAAATAAATAAATATTGCTTCAGTACAAACATTAAGAGTTTAACTTTCCTCACACGGTGATATCAACAGTTGTTGAATATATATTATGAGCATAGTGACATTAGATGAAGAAACTTTTTAAATGAAAATAAAAAGCTGTCATTAAATCCCATGGCTTCTTGATAGATATTCAACAAATGTTGATATCACCATATGAATAAAATTAAAATCTATGTTTCTACTGGATACTTTTTTTATTTATTTTGACCAAAAAAATCTTTTGATATAAAAGCTGCAAAAACCCCAACATTTTCTCACGTCCCCTACATCCCCTTTAGGTGGAGATGTAGTCCCCTACATCCCTTTAGGTGGAGATGTAGTCCCCTACATCCCCTTTAGGTGGAGATTTAGTCCCCCACGTCCCCTTTAGGTGGAGATGTAGTCCCCACATCCCCTTTAGGTGGAGATGTAGTCCCCCACATCCCCTTTAGGTGGAGATGTAGTCCCCCACATCCCCTTTAGGTGGAGATGTAGTCCCCTACATCCCTTTTAGGTGGAGATGTAGGGGATGTAACGTACGTATCGGTGGCTATGAGGACTAAGTAGCAAGCTAACCTAGTCTAGCTTGCGATGATGGGTAGGTCGGGGTTTTGAATCAGAGCTGAGTGTGTTGAGGGTGATTTTTCCTAAATGGTCTAGACCTTTTCTACACGAAAATGTGGTTACATTTACACTCACACTTACCTTCTCACCCTATAGACTATTAACGCAGTTAAAATGTGTAAGCCCTGGGTGAATAGTAAGGCAAAATGCTAACCAAACATGGTCAGAACGAAGTAAGAACAGCAGCAGTCCGAATCGTCAGACGCACGTCTTAACGCGTAACTATCGTGGTGGACTGGATAGACAAGGAGATCAGGGTTTGAATATAGGTCAGATTTACTCTGGCTGTTTTTTCTTAAAAATATTTCTCACGCTCCCTCCACGCAAATATGGGTACATTTCCTTGATAAATCTACCTTACTTATTTCTATTCCATTAGTATGATTAATGTAAGCGTATAACATGAATAAGTATAAAGATAAAGTGAAAAAAAAACCAGTTTATAGAAAACAAACCAATATGTTTGTTTGAGGTCAACATTAGCTCCGTTTGCTTGACCCTTTTAAAATGGAACTAAGTACAAGATTTAGTAAAATCATTAGTGCTACATTAGTGCTATTTATTAAACATATATTTTTCATAAGTACAATTTTGTTTTTTGTATGATATAAAACACATAATCAGTGAGTGAGGCCATGTTGATCTTCTTCCAGTATAGCACCAACTACCAAACTAAATTCAATTTAATTTAAACTCGCGTCGGTGGCCGCATAGTCAACTAAGCCTCGCAACATAACAGACTGGCTAAGAAAGGGAGATTGGGATTCAAATACCGGTCAGGTGTACTGAGGCTGTTTGAAAAAATATGTTTCCCCTTTATCACTATGCAAATGCAGGTACACTTTTCGACCATCCTCATCGCTATTTCCTAACACATTAGCGTATAGCCCTAACGTGTGAGATCCATTCGAAATAACTTTTCCCACTACTCAACATCTGCCTTGCCACGGTCAAAAATGTGTCAATTAGAATTTATATTGGTTTCTTTCAACCTCACGATATATTGGCGACATGATTATGTCTGTCCTATTACGCTAGTTTGTCACTTTTAACCATAACCTTTTTTCACCTACGTATAAAATTAAACTATCCGTATTAATAATTCTTCTGGTAGAATGCTTTGATATTTGGATTAAAGGCGTGGGACACAATGATTGTTTTATAGAATTGCTAAAAATAGACCACAAGTTATTTTTAAGAGTTGGTTTTTCAAAGACTCCTCCCATGTCCCTTATCCTTCATTGTGGCCTCTTTTTTCTTCTTTTTTTTTTTTAGCTAGGTGAAGCTAGGGAAAGTGGAGTAGCCTTAGTACTTAGTACTTAGTACTAGCTATAAATCATTTTAAGGAAAATTGTGCTAATTTTATATTACAGTAAAACCTTGGATTGCGAGCATAATTTGTTTCGTAAACGTGTTCGTAATACAAAGCACTCGTATATCAAAGTGAATTTCCACATAAGAAACAATGGAAACTCAGATGATTCGTCCCACAACCCAAAAATATTTAATCTATAAATGATTAATACCTTCTTTATTTTCGTTATTTAAATGTAACTGTACTGTAATAAAATTTATTTATTAAATTTAATGGTGGCTGGTGTGAGGTAGACGAGAGAGATGAGAGGAGGAGGTGTGTTATTGTTTAGGACGACTTTCACTGTCACTAACGGAATCACTGCTATATGTTGGCTCACTGGAATATTTTTATTTTTGTGCGACTTTAACAAAGAACCTATCCAATGACACTGCTCGGCAGACAAAGCGTAACCATAGTACTACTCGTATTGTAAGATATCGCTCGTTTATCAAGTTAAAATTTATTGAAAATTTTTGCTCGTCTTACAAAACACTCGCAGACCAAGTTACTCGCAATCCAAGGTTTTACTGTATTTTTAATGGAAGCTTTGTCGGATTACATCAATGATCTTAGATTATTTTTAATATAAACTGTGTCATTCTTTATTCCAATTAGTAGATCCTTCCCATGAGAGCCACGGGGCTGCAAAGACCACCCCAGCGACTCCTGTTTGGTAGGCCTGCTCCAGGGAAGAGTTGCGGAATGCAATCCGTGCGTTGAGAGTTTATTATTATTATTAGCACCGCGTCTTACTACCCGTTCGGGTTATACGCACTTACGCTAATGTGTAATGGTAGGGTGATTGTGAGATGAAATGGAGGACCTACAGTTTAACGTGGAATCCGAACCACGGTGGAGGCCCGGCATTCCTCACATTCACAAGTTGTGATTAATACACGTCTTGTCAGAGGTGAAGGAAGGGTTTGGCATTCAGATAAATCTGTGCCGGGACCGAGGATTGAACCCCGGACCCTCAGCACAGAAGTCTGACACCTTACCCCTAGACCACCAGGTCACCCGTTGAGAGTTGTTTTACAGCCGATAGTAGGTGGAAGTGTTAGATGAATCCCTCGAATACACCGCGGGTCTAATGTTTTAAGAAGGCGGAGCTTCATCACGCATTCCACGTGGGAATTATTATCATCATCATCATCTTTTTGAAACAGCCTCTTACTTCTCGTTTGGGTTGTGCGCATATGAACTAAATACGCTAATGTGGTAAGGATGATACATGTCAAATTTATAGGAAGTGCACCCACATTCGCGGGAGGGGGGGAACAGACTTAGGAAAAAACCTCTCTTAGTAAACCCGACAGGGAGTAGAACCCTGATCAGCCCAATCTCGGATGACCAGTCTATTTCGAGAGTGACGCCTAAATACAGTCAGCCACTAGGAACTATTAAAATATTATATTGTAAATTTATATATAATCAATAAATCACAGTTAAGTGTCTCGTCATTTATTTGGTATAAAATAAAGCAGGTACCGTAAGTGTCATGACCCCTAGGTTGTATTTAATTCACAGATTACTAGTTCAACAACACTATGGAGCACACGAGTGTATTAGCGCTTTGAAACCTTGTCAGAAACAATATCAGCTAACTTCAACCAGTGGCTGCGTAATCCGTGGGTAATGGGAGTGCAGGAAGTATCACCCACCTCTTTTGGAAATGTTTGGCCATCCCAGTAATAAATTTGACCCCCTTTAGATTTATTTCACTCCCCTCTGATATTTACAAATATGAAGCTGAAAGATGGCCTTGCAAAAAACTTTAAATATTTTATAAAGGAATTTATTTTTCAAAAAATCTTCAAATGAAAACTAACTACTCTAAGTAGCTTATAGAGGCCTCCAATTTCAAATATTTGTTCAAAGAGAGGATAAATAAATAGCTTCTTTATATATATATATATATATATATATATATATATATATATAGAAACAAGTATATATATATATATATGTCCAAAGCGAGGATAAACCAAATAGCTTCTTTATATAATTATATATATATATATGAAGAAGATATTTGGTTTATCCTCTCTTTGGACAAATATTTGAAATTGGATGCCTCTATAAGCTACTTAGAGTAGTTAGTCTTGATTTGAAGATTTTTTGAAAAATAAATTCCTTTATAAAATATTTAAAGTTTCTTGCAAGGCCATCTTTCAGCTTCATATTTTTAAATATATATATATATTAAAATATCCAGGCTAATACCTATTAAATACCATATAGGACCTTCCAAATTTTCTAAATATTCTGAGGAAGAACCACTCCAACTAGCTTCTATGGGTATCAAATTTTCTAAAAACTTCCAGGTGAGGATCACTTAAAATTGTTTATAGAGATAAATATTTTTTATAAAAAATCCAGGGGAGGTTTAATTTTATTAACCTTTAAGAGTATCCTATCTTCAAAGATTTGTTAGAAAAGGTCCACTGCAAATAGCTTATAGAACTTACAGACTGACATCAATCAATGGCAGCCATAGAACAAAGGTTCCGACAACTAGAAGCCCGGTACCGGGACCTTTCACATCAGCGGCTCCTGCTCCAGTCCAACCGACAGTTACAGACAAGCCTGGGCCTCCTTATCACCGCATGATACGCCTACACTGGACACAGACGAGGCGTCAGCCCTTCGAGTGTGTCTCACTGAAAGCCAAAGATTGGTTGCTTCCGCCGGGAAGGAACCGGCATCAGGTCAATTTCTTACTGGTTTTAGCTTCGCGATATCCGGACTTACCGCAGGAGACCCAGCGCATTCTCATTCACATAATAAATATCGTTTACTTCGCCCTCACTAGAGGACAGTCAACAGTATTATCTGCAGGGGGAGTCAACGCAGGGGCTCCCATCCACCCGCCGGGGTTTCAGATCCCGACTCCGGCTCTAGTGCAGATCGTCTACCAGTACAGGGGTCGTGGGAGAGGCCTCGCAGGAAACAGTGGACGGTTCCTGTTACCTCAAGGACGAGGCTCCAGTGGCGGGCGACGCTGCTAATTCAGAGAATGCACAGCATCCGCCAGTTGGCCTAACTGGCACAGTTCTCGCATGTGTTCTTATAGTTCATTGTTTTTGTATATGGTATTCTCTGTAATATATTTGGCTTTCAATACAGAAATGTCTTCGTCTGGGAAGCCCTTTACCACTGTCATCATCTCCCAACCTTCCCTTCTGTTTCCGTTTACTAATAAACTTTCGTGCACTATATAAGCGGGAGCGGAAGTGGGGTCGGGATTCAGAGAACCCAGATATTGAGGAGTTGAGCCAGCCAATTGATGATCTCGCAGCTCTCGTCCATGAGCTAGGGATTGATATAAAGGACCACGAAGAAGGAAACCCTGATACACCGGTAGAGGAACCGAAATACACCGCCCCAGTTAATACCCGGGTCAGGATAAACGGGGACCCTGCTGATCCACGGACAATTTCGAATATGAGGAACAACCGGACGCGTCTCCAGCTCCAATTCTGTGATTGCCTCTGGAAATGATTCCATTCGACCTCAAAGTGCCTGCGTACGTGTCTACTAGAGACTGCCATTATTACTCCACAGCCGTTCCCGCGTTACACTCCACGGTGTTCCACGACATTCGGGACGGTGCGGTGTTGCCATTACCAAGAGACGCCCCTCACATATCTCACTGAACGAGTTTTAAAAAATAGATGAGGTAATGTGATACTGGGTAGACAACAGCCTTGTGGTTCCTAGCCCAAACGTGTGACTGTTTCCCCGGGTTTTTGATCCCTAAAAGCACGGGCACGTACCGAGTGATTCACGATTTTATTGATTGGACAAACTACTTTGTGCTTCGGAACTTCTCTCTGAAGACGGAGGGTGTCGCACTCGCGGATATTCATGAAGGGGTCTGGCTATGGAAAGTGGGATCTGAGAAGTGACTTCGCCCATATCTCGGTGTCCGCGACTTCTTAGATCTACCTGGGAGGATATTACAAGGGTGTAAAATATTCCTTTACCAGGTTGCCTATGGGTTATTATTTGTCTCCCACAATCCTCCAGCCAATCACCAGCGAAGCCGTAGGGGAGATTAACCGGCTCAAGTTTGATATTAGTGTGTCGCCTACTTGGACGACATCCTGTTTCACAGGTTTATCTTCAGAAGAACTACTCCAAATACCTGCCCTACTAGATGAGATGGGGTTTGCCCTCAACCAAGTGAGGTCACCAACTCACCCCGTAAAGAACCTGACTTACCTGGGGTTCTTCTTGGAGACAAGGAAGTGAACCATCACTCTGACACCGGGTACCATCAGCAAGCCCAGAACATAACTAAATCACACTATCCAGTCCACTGATAAATATGTCAAGCAGATTGCCGGCTACCTCAGTTGGATCAGCAACAATCTCAAGTGGCTCAGATACATAATTTCGCATTCATGGAGGAAGTTCCATATCTTCGCCCTTCGGATCCTCAATTTCGATGCTAGATCACCTGTGAATCGGCCGAGGAACCCCTCCAAACAAAGACTGTTTACAGCGACGCAACGCCGTGGTCAGCAGCAGCCTATTCACTAGACCTGAAGAGGTCAGTCGTTAAGTGATTTTCAGAACCCCATGGAATCAATACCAGAGAGATAATCGTGGCCATAATGACGGTTTGCTGGGTGAGGCGCGAACAAAATCTCCAAATCGACGCTAAACCCAGCAGACTATGCCTCCCGCCACTCCACTCTCCACACCTTCCAATAAGACCCTGTCACCCTCCTGATCATGCTAGAATTCGGCGTTCCAGACATCTAGCTATGTGTATTTACTTGTTTCTATGTAATTGTATAGTTGGAATTAAAGACTTTACCGGATTCCCTTTTCCGATGTATTGTCGTGCTGGAGCTTCACCAGATACACGTACCATTGGTTACATATATACTGGAGCTGGGGGGAGAGGGGGGGACTGGTGGTCAGTCGCATCGGAGGAGGGAACTCAACAACCAGACCAGAAAACCATACATGATGAGTCTAACACCTAATCCACTTGTTCACTGATGCGTGTCTCAATTAAATTTTAATATTTCCTTTTAATGTATAACTTCATCAGAATCACTTGAATTTCTGTTCAGTAGTTCTCTTTAGATAGAAAAAAAAATTCGCTTTGTGTAATGATCTTCATTTTTATATTTAATATTTTTTCCAAATTTAAATACTTAATTTTATTATTGGTATAGTTTTTTTTATCTATCTACTCAGCCATTTTGTTTTATTTTATTTAAATACTTTTTATATCATTCTATTTGGTAAATACTCTGCACTAGCGCTGTGTTTATTTCATGGTACTATCTTGTTCTGTAAACGGCTTTTAAAATTTTCCATAATGATGTCATACTCCGTTCTGGACGGGGAAGTCCCGACAAAGGAGGACGGTGTTACTCTTGTGCTGGGCACTTAATTTGTGAGGACGTGGTTTGGCAAAATATCTAAGTCAGTGGCGGTTTACACATTTGCCGCCAATAGGCTATTCAAATTTTGCCGCCCCTACCGACCTCCAATCCAACGATTTAGTTAAGATTGTACAATAAATAGTTTTTGGGTATATTTCTGAGCTAATAAAAGCTCAATCATGTACTACTAATAAAGCGGGGTAAGGTATGCCTTAATACTACTTACACAATAATGTACATTCGGTAAACGTAATTAAATAATTTTTATTGCTTTTACTTTCAGTTTTAAAAAATATATGCAATTATCTGGTAACAATCCGGCTTTTCTTTTGTTTTTGAAGTAAATACGGGACGGGACTTCCCAGTTTGTATCGCCGCTCTATATCTATCTCTCTCGAACTAAATGCCACCAACACCACGCGGCGTATGCCTACAGCACGACTCCGCTTCGGCTCTGTCGCACCACGCCGCGCTCGTGCAGTCAGGTTCGGCCAGACACACTTAGCTGACGGTCATGTCACTCGTTCCCGCGCCGCAACCAAACGCGACTACGCAAATTGTAGAAAAATTTGTCTAAGTGGTGAAACATATTACATGTTGAATGGTTTGTGTGGACCTAATAACATTTAGGTATATAAATATGAATCTTTTTAATTTCTGTTTAAGACAAAAAAAAAAAAAAATTGGCCCCAAATTTGCCGCCCTAAAATCTGATCTAAGTAATTCTTGTATAAAAATAGCACAATATTTTATTAAAAGAATTTTTAAATATTTCCAAAATCAAATTTAAATAGAGAAATGTAAATTGAAAAGTAATTTTAGGGAAATATTAATTTAAATTTAACTACCCGTAGAGCGTGTCTCAGAAGAGGATGGCGTCATGGAATATTACCATTGTTAAATATTTTAAATAAATTAAATAATTACTGCTAAATTGCCAGGCAATAGGAAAGGGTTAGGACAATTGAAGCATAGCTCCGGGCAAAATGGGAAGGAGGGTGCGATAATTGGTGCACATCGTGGACCGCGTAGCACAACAACTGTAGTCCATCGTGGGGAAAGCGCGTGTTATCATAATTGGGACAAAACGCTGGGCATATAATGGCAGTAAAGATGAGGGTATGGTAATTGTAGCCCATCGTGGGGCACGGGCGTGTACTACGATGATTGGAGCCCATCGTGGGGCTCGTATAATAGCAATGACGAAGAGGGTGTAGTATTTGGTGTTCGAATGGTCTAAGGCAGAGTGGTCTAATTGGCGGCTCGTGCTCAGCCTCAGGGTGTGGCTAGACTGAGCGAGCGAGCGTGCGAGCGACTAAAATATAAAATAGAACACATTAGTTGTAATAAGAGGTGGCCAGACTGGAGCGAGCGCGCTTGAAAGACAGAACTGGTTCTATTTTCCAAGCTCGCGCCGGTACAGTATAGTTTACAGGCACTAGGCAATATTATTGTATGTTGGTTCATCGAGTGCTAAGAAAACTTCTCATTTTGACATTTTTGACATTTATTAGCGATAGGTTTAGCACACTTGCTACCAACGGCCTAATTTAATTGGTAAGATCATAAACCTTACCTATATATATATATGTATGTAAAACTGATATGTTAAAATACTTGAATAATATAATCAAAGTAGGCCTTTACAGATAAGAATCACCACTAGTGTGGAGAGAGGAGAAGAAAACCACAACAATAAATCACTTGTCAAAAACCACCCTCAGTTCAATGAGCCAAGATTCGAACCTTTGTCTCCTCGTCAACAACTATAGAGAGCTATCTGCTAATCACGCGCTAGCACTCTCGCACGCTCGCCAGTTTGGCTCGCTCACGCGCTTGTCAGTCTAGCCGAACCCTGGCACTCTGTCTTGGAGGAACCCTCAATGGCAGATGTTAAATGGCTATTGATTTAAAAATAAAAATCTTTATTTAAAAAAGCTGATTGCATTTGATTAGTATAAATATGTATAAATATATAGTTATGATTAGGGCTACGATTTTTATGATTTTGCATTTATTTATTTTTTTGCAAACCTAGGATGTTGTTCAAGTGTATACATATGTGTTTCATAAGAAACTAAGATGATTTAAGTAGCTTTCTTAGGGCATATTTTCGTATATTTCTGTCTTTTTACAAGATATGAAATATTTTCAATATTTTCAGTAGTTTTAAGGCATTTTTTGATATTTTTGAGTCATTATTTTCCACATTTTGGTATTTTCAATATAAAGGATATTTTTGTATAATTTTCCCTGTAAGCCAGAAGCAAGACTGAGACACAAAGGGGGTGAGGGGGAGTGCTTGTGTTTATTAACATCTGTACACACATCATAGCAAACGATGGTGCCACCACGGTGGTAAGAGTACATCCACCCCTCACCTGTTTATAACATCTGTGCACACATCATAGCAAACGGTGTTGCCACCACGGTGGTAAGAATACATCCACCCCTCCCGTGTTTATAACATCTGTGCACACATAATAGCAAACGGTGGTGCCACCACGGTGGTAAGAATACATCCACCCCTCACCTGTTTATAACATCTGTACACACATCATAGCAAACGGTGGTGCCACCACGGTGGTAAGAGTACTTCCACCCCTCCCATGTTTATAACATCTGTGCACACATCATAGCAAACGATGGTGCCACCACGGTGGTAAGAGTACATCCACCCCTCCCATGTTTATAACATCTGTGCACACATCATAGCAAACGGTGGTGCCACCACGGTGGTAAGAATACTTCCACTCCTCCCCGGTTTTCTTCTATACGCATATTTTTTGTTTAGAGACTTTCAGTTTGGCACAGAAATTATAAAAAGTTAAATTATTTTAAGAGATTTTTCTCTCGTATAGGACATGTTTTTGGGCAACTCATGTTTAGTTTGCCACAGAAACTGTAAACAGATTAAGTGGCTTTTCTTGGTTGTTCTTTGTTTTGTTTTTATAGGTATTTATATAGCCTTAAAATTAGTAAAATTGCTTGGTAAAATAAAGAATTTCTGTTAAAACAAAAACAGTCAAACAATTAAATTATATTTTTTAGATTATTTTTCTTTTTTCCCTGCACCTATTATTTTCTTAGTAAATTTTGAAAGGAAATAAAAAAATAATGTAAATTTTATTGGTAATATTTTCGTTTCGGAGGGCTTTCTTTTTGTTTTAAGAGGCATATTTTTAGTTTTTTTTTGTCATGAATTTATTTTTTATAAAGCATTTTCTAGCAATTTTTAGGGTATAAAAATCCTAGCCTTAGTTATATAATGTATAATGTCAAGTTGTTTTGTGAAAGTGTGTGCGCGTGAATATTTCAAAATACATTTTTGAGGGATTAACTTTTTTTTTTTGCAGTAAAATTTGAAAGAATCTACCAATCAAAAATACAATTTATACATAATGAATTGGAAATAATTCTTTATTAAGTGTTGTTTGTAGGCGATCCAGGGGCTGTGATCGAGGGGGTGATTGGTTCTCATAAGGCTCCTTTAAGTATAATTTTAGTCATTTTTAACTAATGAAGGTTCTTATTTATAATAATTTTAATAACAAGAAAAATGATATTGATAATTTTTAAAAATAATTTTGATCAATAACTATAATAATAAAAATGGACCTAAAAGAAAAAACACAATTTTGATTAACGAATTTATAATTTGAATATAAAACAAAAAGTCACTCTCACAATTAAAGGGATAAATATGTACATGGGCCTAAAATGCTTTAGTAGGTATTGATGTAATAAAATTATTTTAACAAAATTATTTAATCATTAATTGGTTATACAAGACTTAGTAATCTAATTGCTGGAGAGTTTTATTTTGAAGCCACTTTATTTTCTGCACACTAGAGATAAGTTGAGGTCATATAGGAGGTAAGGCGATTTAAATACAAGTCAGTAATTCTTTACAACTAAGGTATTCGGTCCACGGTGCAAACTGATAGTCAGATTTGGCCCTTTGGGTGAAAAGAATTTGACCATACTGCTCCAAGGTAGGGGTCTCCAAACTTTTTACTGTGCGGGCCACATAATATATTTTACACATTTTTGCGGGTCAAAGTAATGTTCACCTGTTCTTCAAGTAGCATTATTTTTGCCCTGAATACCTTGACATGTGCAAATAGATCATAAATAAAATTTGTTTCAACATACAAATTTAGATTCAAGTCATAATATGGCCAGTCATGCCTGTAAAAAATGCCACTTTCCAAGGCCAGTCAGTGTTTGATAAAAGTGATAGACGTTGATTCTTCTCTGTGAGATATGAATCAATTTATATGTAATAAATTATAGTCATAATAATTATTAGTCAATATAATTTTTTTTATTTAGGTAACCTCTTTCGGGACTTTACTTTTATAACCCTCTGCCGGGAGACTTGGAACTACCTAAAAATCGCAGTCAAGCCGTTCTGTTGTCGGTATAAGGAATGGCGCCTGCGACTGAAAATGAGGGTTTGCAATTCCGACAGTACTCTGGATTGGTGTCATGGTGGGAATCACTCTGGCTTGGTGTCATGGTGGGAAGTACTCTGACTTGGTGTCATGGGGGGAAGCGCTCTGGCTTGGTGTCATGGTGGGAAGCACTCTGGCTTGGTGTCATGGGGGGAAGCACTCTGGCTTGGTGTCATGGTGGGAAGCACTCTGGCTTGGTGTCATGGGGGGAAGCACTCTGGCTTGGTGTCATGGTGGGAAG
>CABFWO010001599.1:40166-113135 GCA_902155825.1 Timema genevievae | reverse complement strand
AAAAAAAAAAAAAAAAAAAAACAATATACGTGACAAACTATTATTAATAATTTACAACAATAATAAGAGAAGGCATCAGGCATATTTAACAAAACACTTCAATTGCGGTGCATAGAGAACACAGTAATCAAAAAGAGCACAATCCAAAGAGATTCGAGCAATTAATTAGACAAAATTGATCACTAAGACGATATTTAACACGTACAACAACGTAGTAACATATAGTTTTTAACATCGTTAATAGTTAAAAAATAATTTTTTAGTTTTACAAAACTATTTTTGAAAACCTAAGAACTTAAAATATTTGTTGAGATTATCTCAACAGACATTATTGTTTCTAGTCCCGACACCTAACTCATTTGAACCATTTGACGAAAAGGTCGAGTTTCAAATCCGGGCCAAGAATACGGATGTTTTTTCCTTAAATGTTTTCCCACTCTTCCTCCATTAAAATGCTGATACAGTAGAGCTGCCATATCCACGGTTACGTGAATACGCGGTTAATACCGAACTATTAATTAAGGTGATATTCATGTAACATATATAAATACGGTAAAGTTAATTAATAAATTACTCACAGTAAGACATTACCAACATTAAATAAAGTACATAATAATAACGTGTACTGTACACTCTAGTGTACTTACTACTCTCCATTTTTCTTGTTGCAACGATCACATGGTAATGATAATGATGATTATGATGATGACGGTAATATGATAGCACAATGTCCACGGGGAGAAGATGAAGTGGGGTGATAGTATGGACATTGTAACTTATAAACAATTTATTTCCTTTAATTAAAAATAAATAAAATTGGGCAGCGGTAAATCGAGGATAATTGAAACCGTGGATACTGAATTAGTGGAAACGGGGGGGCCCTACCGTACATTTATATTATCTTCCTCAGCTCTTTATAACAAAAGTTTGTTAATCAAGAGAGCTAAAATGGCTTATCAACAAAAATACATAGAATGATAAAAACAATTCACCCGTGTTTATATTTTTAACATTTCCCTGTGTATTTCGACATTAAAACATTCTTATATAAATAAATTGCAATTGTGTTCTGATTGAAGCCCCTCCTGCTCCGCCTTGATCCCCCACCGCATCTTACTTTTAGTGCTGAAGGTTAATTTAATTACGTTAGGGTATTAGGAATGAGGAATATAGGGGAAATGTACCCGCATTTGCGTAGAGAGAGAATGGAAAGATATCTAGGAAAAAGACCCTCAATATACCCAGCCATTATTCGAACCCCAAACTTCACGTCGCCATCAAATTAGTGAAGCTGAGCATCGTGCACATCGATGCGGGTTAGTATTCTAATAAAATATGTATTTTATTTATGAAATGTTTTTACTAAACTAAATACTGGATTGGTAGGCCTATATTTAAACGTGATTTTTTAAACAATTACATCTTTTTTTCTACCTGTATTAATAAAATTAAGAATTTGTCTGTCTGTCCTGAGCTTTGCGCGATATCCATCGCAAGCAGAGGTCTGATATTTAAACATCAGTAGTCCCTGTGCACAGACATATGCACCTAGAAGCCAGAATTTTAAAATTTGAATTTGATTATTTTAAATTAATTAAAAACTGGGTCGGAAGCTAATAATTTATTTTCTGTCTGTTTGAAGCTAATAAAAGCGTTGCCCAGGGTAACCACACAATCCATTGCATGGTTACCCCGGGCAACGCCTAGTACTTCTGCTCTACTCTATTATATTAATGTGGGTTGCTAGTTTTTAAAATATTTCTCCAATAATAATTTGAATCAAGTTTCTGTGCTTCGCGTCTTACCATTCCCTCTCGTGTTTACACCAATAAGGATGAGATAATTAATTATAAGAAGGGTTTCTGCACTATCCTGGAGGGAGCATGGGAAACTATTAAGTAGAATTATTCAACCCAGTACACCTGACTGAGATTCGAGCCCTGATCTCCCAGTCAACAGCAAACCGGACCAGTCGAGAGTCACGCTTTGGTCCGCATGCTCACCGATTTAGAAAGGAAAACTTTATGGCACACTTTCAGATAGTTCATTGAATGCCAGAGGAAAGAGATGTATTCGTAAAGGATTAAAAATAAAAAGTATAAACATATTTGGCTATGGAAGATCGGGAAACCTTCCCGTGACACTTGTGCGTACACCCACCAAGCGCTGCAGTCAAAATGTGCGTGTGATAACAGAACTGGGTTATTTGTTATGGGTTTATTGTAACTAATGGGCCTATAATATTTATTCAGCCTTAACACAAATTAAACTCAATTCTAAACTTTGAAACTTGGGATACCTCCATTTAAAAAGGTGGAAACTATTCCGTAAAAGATTAAAGGAGGTTTTCTCTCCGGCACAGTCGAGACAATCAATCACCCAAATAAAAAATAACTTCTGAGACCACTAATTCGTTTGTTGCTTTCATTAAATACGAGATACTTATTGCCACATTGTTTGAAAATTTGTAGTGGGCCAACCAAAACATCCTTTACCACTACTTTGGTCAGGCTTATTTTAAATAATTGTAAAATTGATGAATCCACACTCTTGTCATGAATATAATAATCCATTCTCATATATGGTCCTATGGTCGCCCACCCACCCCTGATTTCCTATATTAGACTCCCATTTACGGAACTATGTTATCAGAATCAGGACACGACCACGCATGCATGAAACACCAAGGCAGCGCAACAATCTGAATAGATGTTGTTGTTATGTTTGCGTTTGTTGTTTTTCATAACAACACGTGAACTATTAGTGTTAAAACACCTACAGCATGTTAGGAAACTATTATGTTGACAGTTGACGTAGCTACACTCCCTGCTGAGTCAATTTGATTCCACCGATAGAAAGAACTACCGATAAAAAGTACCATTGACAAAATTAGTGATATTAGTGTTGAGTCATCAAAAGCAAAATGATAAAAATAGATATTTGTAGAAGTTTTAATAATTAGCGGCCCACATCGGTGGGCATGTGGACTAGACGTTAGACTCATCTAGTCTGGTTTTCTGGTAACGGGGAGGCTGGATTTCCATTACAAGCTGGGTGTAAGGAGGGTGCTTTTCCCCAAATGGTTTTCCACCGTCCCTCCACGCAAATGTGTGCACATTTAAAAAAAATGATCCCGTCCTGATATTTACTTCATTAGCGTAATTAAAATATTTACTAGGCTGGTCGAGTAGTAAGACGTGGTGGAAAACAATAATAATAATAATAATTAGTAAAACAACTATAGCCCATAGCTTTTAAGATTGCACGTGGAACGAATATGAACTAAGAGTGGAACAGTAAAGTGGATAGGAGGAGACAGGAGACACAGAACTATCCGTTAACCAACTGCATCCCCTGATCTTGGACTTCAAAGTAGCCGGGACATGAGTTTTTAGTACCGCGTCTTACTAACCGTTCGGGTTACACGCTTATGTACTAAGTACGCGAATGGTTTACTAGATTATGAAATTTATATTCAGGGAAAGTATACACTCATTTGCGTGGAAAGCCATTTAGGCAAAACCAGGCTCAGTACACCCGACCGTGATTCGAACCTTGATCTCCTTGTGATCGGCAGTCTATTGTACTGCGATAGTAGCACGTTATATCACGCGACCACAGAATAAGATGATATAGTGTTAAGTCATTGAACACTATAAGTCACCTTCCCTTGCCCCCAAAAGCACCCATCCCCCTTACCTTCGGCAATCACTAAAGCAAAGTGTACGCGGTACTGTTTTTTTTAATTGGATAAAATCAATATTTTTAAAAAATCTGGGAAATATTCAACAGGTTAATTTTATGGAATGCCAGGTAGAATAAAGGCATTTTAAGTTGAAGTGTTGACAATGTAATCAAACACTTTAAATTATTTTAGTAGCGTCATTTATTATTATGTCTGGAAACTTTTTTTTTTTTTTAGGCTTTTTAATGACGGATGTTAAACACCACATTAAATACAGTAATTGTACTTATATTTGCTACCAGAAATGCTCATTAAATTTAATCTTTTCTCTTATAGTAAGCATATTTTAATGAGTGCTTAAAATAAAATATGCTTTACAACTGAGGTGTTATATGCAACTGATTTGTGACCTATTGGTAGTTCAGAGGTGCAGGATGTTTTTAGTTTTGGGAAGTACAATTAGTATGAAATTGTTGCTAGCAAATATGTTTGACATTATATTTTTTTAGAAGCGTGAATAAAATTAAACTCTATGTTTGTACTGAAGCATTATTTTATTTATTTTGGCAAAAAAAAAGTTTTGCTATAAAAACTTCCAAAACAGTTGCCTTTTATCGCATAATCTGCATCCTCACCTTAAACTATGAAGGTGGTAAAAAAAACAAATAAAAAGCAGGCTCAAAGATGAACATGGGGATAATTGCATTCAAATTAAAGTGAAAAATTTCTCACCAAAAATTAAAATATTGTGGACGAAAGTGATTATTATTGTTCTCAGTAAGTTCCACATCAAGATTATTATTTTTTTAAATACAATTGTGTTTATTTTTTTACATGTCTACTCTATTTACATAAAAATGATGAATCCACGCTGCAAACTTCACTCCCATCTATACACACAGGTGTGATGGCAATCTCTCTGTGCAGGTAACATTAATGGCCGATGCGCAATGTGGCAAATTTCTAATCTAAACAATTCGAAATTATGAAAGTAACTCTCATAAACGATTAGTTTGGCGTTCTCTTGTCTAACCAATCATAAATGTGAGTCAGTAGCAGAGTCCTCTAACGGAGAATAGTTCAACTATAAAAGTGTCATGTCATTTTAATATGAATATTAAAGCATTGTATTTAAAACTAAAAACAATTATATCTATGTTTTAGGTAAGATAAAATAACTATATTACATTAGGAAGTCACTTAATAAAATATGAAACAAACCAAATTCAAATTAATGGAAGCTACCTTATGATTGATTTAAATTCATATGGAAATACTGACTATAAAATATGGGCTATATTATAAGGTCACTTTTATTATGTTTCGTGCCACGCAATTTTGTGTACGTGCGTGAGTTGATACCAAGGGGTTTGTTGTCCCATTAACTGATAAAAGGTTTCTCGGAACTGATAGGGATTTTTATTGACACTGTGTTATACACAATATATTATGTGTATATACATACAATTAATTATAAATATATATATATATTTATACACATACACATAATATGGAATCGCCAGGAGTGATTATTTAAGTGCAATAAAACTGGATGTAATAACTTACTAGTTATTAAATTGTTGAATAATACAGAACCCTAAAGAGTGGAGCCACGTTTATATCGAATCGAGTCGTGTTAGTTCTAATAATAGCCATAATCGAAGCGACCCTCATCTTAAAACATCTTAGATATTTGCTGAAAGAACACTTTTTTTCTTATTACTTTTAATCTTTTTATCTCTTTGTTATTTTTTCCTTTTTTTCTATCCGCCATTTTGGCGCCTTATTATTTTTGTTTTGCGACTCGCTAGGGTGCGGTCGAACACCCTGCGGACCCGATAGCTACGCCATTGTTTATGTTTCTATTCTATTTGGGTGGATGGAACAGAATACAAATGGGCGACAATTTTAAGTCCCGCCCAGGGCGCATGAAACCCTTGGGCCGGCCCTGTTCGTAATTGGATATTGTAGGCCCTAAGGATGTCACGTTAATAAAAGTATAGTGCGTCTCTTATTTCGTGTTATATAAGTAAGTTTTTTACTATATTATAAAATTAACACTATTATTATACCATAAAGGGATCACCTTAATAGTGTGATGTGGCTCTATCTGACCGATATCATTTAACGAGTTGTAGGCAACCCTAACCAAGATTATTGTAAGATTATATTAACAATCTGCAAATTATGACTCTCTCCAACGGAAATAACTTTAAGGTGGGAATTTAGAGAACACGATTTACGTATTCGGTATTCAGCCTAAGTTACTTAATAATCTTTCATGTTTTATGGAATATTGATCAACCCATTAAATGACTTTACTTTATCACATGCAAACAAATTAAGTTAACAATAGTAAAGTCCTCTTTGCACCATTGCACTGTTAGTTTTCTGTGGACCGACAACAGTAGCATAATGGTGGTGCATTCTACTGTACTGCAGCACATTACTCGAGTAACGTAAATCTTAAATTACTTAAAGTTAGGGTTTTCAGGAATATGGAATAGAAACCTATCACCAAGCGAATACTTAATGCTGTTAATTATCATCTGTACACTATTTGATGCGAAATTTAAAATAATAACTCTAATTAAATTAAATAATTTTGGGGGGAGATGTGTCCCCCTAGAATGTGAGGCCCGGTGCAACTGCCCCCACCCCAGACGTGGCCCTGTCTAATGGCAATATGCTATTGACAGATATTCAACCACTGTTGATATAACCATGAGGATGACATAAATTTATATGTTTCTGCTAAAGCAATATTTTATTTATTTTAACAAAAAAAGTTTTTCTATAAAAACTGCAAAAACACTGGCCTTAGCCTGCGTTCCTTACACTCCCACCTTAAGATCCTACTGAGACCATCCTACTGGCCTTAGCTTGGGTTCCTTACACTCCCACCTTAAGATCCTACTGAGACCATCCCACTGGCCTTAGCCTGCGTTCCTTTACACTCCCACCTTAAGATCCTACTGATACCATCCCACTGGCCTTAGCCTGCGTTCCTTACACTCCCACCTTAAGATCCTACTGAGACCATCCCACTGGCCTTAGCTTGGGTTCCTTACACTCCCACCTTAAGATCCTATTGAGACCATCCTACGAGTGTCAGAGCTTCACTTTGCGAACTCTTGACTTTGTTATCCCTTTCTACTACACCCGTCAAGATGTCACCCAAACTGTCCAATTCAGTGAGGCCTAGTATTCTATGACCACAAATTGCAGCACTGGAGAAAGCTCTCATAATGAGTCTTCTCCCAACTGCGTCATTTCTACTCATGCTTGACTGCGTGAGCCGTAACTAATCTGACGCGTGCAATGGCGGCATCTGTCTCTAAAGAAGTGTTTCCCAGCAGCGGGCCACTTGGTAGGCGTTCGATGCACACTTGGACCACCTAAATGTACTACCTACTTCACTTGTCGAAGGAGGATATTTTTATTGTGGGTTTATCAAGCAGTAAAGACACCATATTTATATAACTTTGTTTCATTTACACATTTATACAGTCCAATTTTCATAGGAAAAGCCTTATCTGACAGCTAGAAACGATATAAAATCTACTTTAAATTCAAGTCATGATCTGCCACTTTTGATACATATTATTAATAAAATAACACTAATAATGTAGTACAATTTATATCAATGTCTGCTTTTCTTGTGAAAATCAAACTCCTACTTGTGATTTGGGTGGAAAGAACAGTAGAAGTTGGTTACTAAGGTTACTAAAACAATTTTAACATATTTATATATTATCATGTTCATGTTATCTGCAGCTCTCACATTTGATAGATATTATCAATACACATAAAATAACACAAGTATTATAAATAAATATGTTTGAATTTTCTCTACTGCTATTCCAACCAAAATCAGGGTATCGGCTCCGTGCAAAGTGCAGACGATATTTTTGAATTCACGACACGAGCGCGCAGGACGGCTACATTTTTAAGTCTTGCAGGGTAAATCCGAGCGGCATCATGTTTACCGCGTTCAAATACTTGAAAATCATAAAACATAACTCACAATTTCTCATAAACTACTTGGAAAATTACAGTAGTTTTTTCAGAATTTGTTATAAACACCTATAAAGACATGAGGATATCATTAAAATTCCCATATTCCAATTGGTTTAGTTTGGAAAAAATTATTTTCTAATGAAAGAACTATAATGAGGTTTTTACTGCAGACATATTTTCACTCTGTGTAAAAGTTTTTTTCTTAATTGAGATAGATGGGTGGTATAAGTGTACGAAATGCCCCCCTTGCTAGTTCTGAGTACTTGTAGTGTCGTAGAGTTTCTTGTCCAAAAATTCCAGGCGTTTCTCGTATTTGGTGTCAACATTGTTTAACTCCATACTGTACAGTCATGTGTCTCACTCGAGAGGTGGAGCAGAAAACGCAGTTGTTTTATACTACGGGAACTCTTGCGACGCCATCAGCCAGTGAGGAAATCTACTGCAGCGACGCGGGGGCGAAAGAGAAAGTATTAAAATAACTTTTTGGAATAAGCTATGCGAACACCACTAATTTCACAATCCAAGATTTGGCTACACTACAACTTGTAACATATTTATTTTGGCTATCAATATTCTAATATCTAATGGAGGCTTAAATAGCTGTTACATCCCATACGAACCGTCAAACCACGAGTATAAACCAGATTTATAAGAAACATTTTATTTTATATTTCTCAATGCACAGGCTTACACTTTTTTTTAGAATCATAATCCAGTTATTACACTTCGAGCAGCAAAGAGCAGGCTAACAGCAATGCTACCTGCAAGCCTTATTTTGACCCGTGAACCAGGAATATGTTAAATTATGGGATTATAATAATATTACTTGAACGTTTCATGGGAATTTGCCAAGCTTTGAACATTAAAAAAAATGGAAGTGCATTGGTTCACTAATCAAAAGGTCCCGTTTTTTTATTCCTTTTTCCATGTGTCATTTTTAAATTTATTCTAATATGACTCAGTTGCAGCTGATCTCCGTAATTATAATAATTCATACCCCAGGCCTTGCCTTTCATATATAGGTTTTTAATTGGATAGCGTTGCTTTCTTCCAAAATAATTAATAACATTTTAGAAAACATTTTAAATCAATATTTATTAAGAAATGAATAAATATAAGTTAAGACTTAGATATCTTTATTTAAAAATTGAGATGATATAATTTTAAGCTAAAGAATTTATAAATGTGAATACTAAGGGTAAATCCCTCTACAACAAAATACCCTAGACAAATTATTTACACTCTTGGAATAACACTTATCTTATAACAAACTTCCATTGAATTTAATAAATATTTCAATAAATAATAATAGATATTTCAATAAATATTTTAAATTCAATGGAAGTTTGTTATAAGATAAGAGCTATTCCAAGAGTGTAAATAATTTGTCTACGGTATTTTGTTGTACAGGGATTTTATCCCTAGTATTCACATTTATAAATTCTTTAATTTAAAATTATATCATCTCAGTTTTTAAATAACAATATCCAAGTCGTAACTTATAAAAATAATTAATGGTTTTATTAGTTATTGGCTTATCAATGAATATAATAATTTTTTTTAAACTGTGAAGTTGTATTTGTTAAGCTGCGATCACTTTGGCTGCACGTTTGCGCGAGTAGACTGTATGAACGAGCGTGCACAACCGTGCATGAAGAAACAATGTTCGAGGAAATCTGTCTAAGCAAGTAGTGACGCGCCGGGATTGTTCACACAGAGTGCGCAAGCTTGACCAAGCTGGTGCATCTGCTACCGCGGACCAAATACATTTGTTTTAATCGTGCATGCATGTACGTTGTATGACGTTTGACCGTTGTGTCGTGAGAGTTTGTGTTGTTCCGTGTGTTCTAAAGAGGTGTATAGCTGCGTTCTTGTGTGTGTGTGTTTTCACAATGGAAGTTGAAATACTATTAGCATGCGCTGAAGAAAAAAAGGGCAATCTGGGATGCTGACTGCTTCAGGTGATCCATGTTCCTCCCTATCCTTAAAATAAACGTTCACCCATTCTTCCCTAAATAGTTCCACATACACCATTAAAAACTTCAGCACATAATTTTCCATCACACATTACTGTTTTTCGTCAGATGACTCCATTTTGACAACTTGACTTGCACCAAGTTTCACTCAGTGTGTGACCAATTCGTGCACGCGCAAGCTGCTTGCATACCTTTCTGCAGCCAAATACTCGCGCAAATTTGCATCCAAAGTAAACGTAGCATTGGTTGAATTGTAGAAAACTAATGTTTCGTATAAGATAACACAATCTTTCTTTTAAAAATACTTTTTTGGGGGCTTCAGGTCTTCCTATGCTACTTACACTAATTTTTAAAAAAATGACATGATTAAGTGGTGGGTTTTTTTGCTTCACTTTTCACTAAACGTCCGGATTGTACGCATTTAATTACGTGACGTGGGTATAGTTTAGAATAATGTACCCACATTTGCACGAATAAAGAGTGGGTCAGCTTGTGGTCTTGTGTCCACCCCTGGGAGTACGTAGAAGTTTAATAAAATATAGTGTACCAGAATTTGTAAAACCAAAATGTGGGAAACCATACTCGATGCACCCTGTTGGGGGCTAATAGTCTAGTGATTTTTCCCTTCTACAGTTCACAACCCTACATACCAATTGAAATTTGTTACACAAATCAGTTTTAACCCAGAAGATCGTCAGTAAAAATAAAAATTTTTGTGCATTAATTGACAATTTGTCGACCTCGGTGGTTTTTGGGGTAAAGTGCTTGCTCGCCACAGCACCCGATGCTCGCGGGTTCAAACCCAGCCAAGCTCATCAGATTCTTCTTGAGCGATAGAAATCCGTAGCACAACTTCCTTCGGAGAAGTAAAGCCGCCGGTCCCATGTCGATTGTGGCATGTAAAATAACCCTGGAAGGTGTGTGAAAATACCTTTCTGGCCAAATTGGTAGGCTCTTCCACGCGAGCCCACAGACATTCGGCGTGGAAGGCAACGGGAAATCATCCACACTTCCTGAAATCTACTAGTATATGGGATTTCTACCAGATAGTGCAGGCAGCACTAACCAGCCGAAGTGCTGAGTGTATGCCTTGCTCCGGGTGGCTATAAATCATAACAAAAAACCTTCGGGTTGTTGACTTAAATAAGATAAAGAAGAATCAACAATTATCAGCATTCTATTTATTTTTAATTTTGCAAATAGTTTTAGTTTTATGTCTATTTTTTTACTTTAAAAATTGATGTTATATCTCTGATAAAATTGTTATTGTGATTATTGTTTATGTTATGAATGGTGCTGGAACAATCATCTAACAATGACAACATGGTACTTTGATTATTTTTATTATTAAGTGAGATATTTACAAAAGTAACTATGTTGAATTGTGATAATAATTGTTTATGTTGTAAATAATGTGGCGAGCACAGCAGGGGCAATGTTGTGTTGTTATTGATTAATCTATTAATAATATGGGGACAACAGCTTTAAGAATATTATAATGTGAAAATTGATTATATTATAGAGAAAGCGATGACTACAACAAAAAAGATGTATTATAATGCTTGGTTGAGATGTAGATGTTGTGAAGACAACAGCAATAACGATTTTGTATTATGATAATTGGTTACGTTGAAGATAATTTTGTGACAACAGTACTAACAATGTTGTTTTTTTACGATTGGCTATATTGTAAATAATTGCGGGAACAAGCATTGAATAGAAGCATTGTTGTGTTTTAATGATTTAGTTGTTGAAAAAATGTGGAGACAAGCAGCTAACAGTTCCATTGTTGTGCTATGAAGATGTCTTATGACGTAAAGAATGTCAAGACAACCAACTAGCAGCAGCACTGTTGTACTGTTATGAATGTTGATGACGGGCGACGGTAGAGAACGACATTGTGAAATATGTATTTGTATTGTCATAGCCGGTGCATCACCAACCCTGGCCTGAATCGCTTCTCTGTTGATTAGCACAAGGAACAATATGTCTTCACTTAAACCCAAGGTTACTATTCTTATCTAATGTAACAGGACTAGGCCTACCACTGAACACGTGATCTAAACAAAAAGTTACCCTTAAATTGACAACGTGTTTTATGAACTACACTATTTGTAATTTTTTTTTAAGAATAAGCTAAAATTTAGAGGTGACCTCTTCCAAACACAAAGAGAAGCACCAATAACAAATTGTAGTTAGACCAATGGCGGTGGAACTAATATTATAAATATCTCATTGTATACACCTCAAATGAATCTCTAGCTATGCTAAATTTAATCTCCACACATTAAAATTACTTTACCTTAACAATGGTACGCAAAATACATAAAACAGCAAATTTGACACCTTGTAACTTGCGAACTGTAATGATTTGGAATCATTGAATCACTAATTATAGCTTATAGTTATACCCTTGTTAAGCTTGGGCAGTGCATTTTATTCTGTCGAATTACCTTAAAAGAGTATAATTTTAAATGATTCTCTAAACGAGAACAATTTTAAATAGTTTCTAGGAGCATCAAATTTTTCTAACATTAACTGGGAGAGAGGAGGCTATAAATACCCTAAAAACAACATTTTTATTACCTGTCCTCTCCCCCCCCAAACCCTCCCTCCCATTACAACTATTCCTACGCCCATGGGGCCAATGATTAATTTGTAGCTGACTTTGTTGTTAAAATTTATACTTATTTGTAATTTAGAGGAACTGTAGCCACAGTAGCGTGAGGGGGAAAACAACCTTAGTCAGGATTCGAACTCTGACATCTCCATTACTAGTAAACTAGACTAGACGAACCTGAATTTTGGTCCACGTGCCCACCTGTACAGGTAGTATTTTGTAGTTCTAAACTGTTCAGCCCTGACTTGCCATGTAGAGTATTGACATCATTTCTTGATCAAATTACCGTACGCTTCTCAATGACATTTCGCAATTATCACTCAAACAAAAATCACTTAAAAAGCAATAAACAATACATAATTCGTGCATGCATGAGAAAACATTGATATTTTGCTCTCACCTCTTTATTACTCACCTCACTCACTATAGAACACTTTTTGTTCTTAGTTGTCATTAGATCTTCTGTCCTTATTTTTGAGGAATCGCGACCAGCCAATAAGAAGCTAATCTCAAAGAGCTGTCCAATTGAAATGATGTTCAAGATTATAATATATATTTTATTGTAATGTTGTACATATAAGCAAACAAATAAATATTAATTGATGCAACACTACCCTCATTGTTTTCAAAACGTAAATGTTAAATTTTGTTTAATATTTTGTGAATTATTTTGTATAATGGCAACGTGGCATATTCTACTTCTGTATGAGACGTATCGGTGAACACACGGACTAGATGTCGGGCTCATCGGGTCTGGTTTGTTGGTGACGGCGTTGATATTCCGGCCGGGTTTAGTAAGGGTGGCACAGTTTTGGTACCGATAAAATAATGACCATTGCATTGACTATGATAAGAATATGTAATGACCAAAACAATATCACTATTTTTATAAACAGTAAAATACTTCATAAAATTGTTAATCGTCAGTCAAAATAAAAAATACTTTTTAGTATTTATATTTTCAAGATAGTATAATGCACACCACATAACAATGGTAGATACTGCATACGGTCACTAACATATTTAAATACTGTACGTAAATACGTTATTAATTTGTCATGTGTTTGGTTGTTTTATTAGTGAGCTATATTTACCGTAAGTTGAACTATATATAAGACCACAGAGATATTTATAATCATGCATAGATGCAAGAGGTTGAAATGCAAAAGACGTGTGTTTTTAAACCGATGGCTATGTGGCAGGGGTGGATTGGGCCGGTTTGATTTCGGCTGCCACATCTACGTACTTTAAAATAAGATTTTTTTAAATTCTAATTTTTAGCATCACGTTTTACTACCCGTTCGGTTTATACGCTTATGTAAGCCTACTAATTAAGCTAATGGTTTTTAGGTACCTAGAGAAGTTATATTAATAGCAATTGTACCCACATTTGCATGGAGGGAGAGTAGAAAACCAGTTTGTAAAACCACCCTCAGTACACCCGACCGAGATTCGAACCTTGATCCCCCCGTCATCGGCAGTCTAGTCTACTATAAGAGTAGCGCGTTAGACCACGCGGCCACCGAAGCGGGTTAAAATTAATTAATTAAACTCAAAGATATTACTTTTATTAAATTTTAATCAAAAGTTCTAGTCAGCAAGTCTGAGGGTGCGTAGAATACATCATTTGTGAAGATATGTGATGGCATTAAATGCAAAACCCTCCTGTTTGTGGTTTTTTCTTAAAGACAAACGTAAAATCAGCTGTTTTTTGATCCACACAAGTTACAAGTAGCGAGTGGACTTTCATTTTACAAACATAAATATATCAATAAAGACACCTAGTTATTGTCCAAGCGTTTAGAATAATTTTTGCTCATGTCAGTAAAGCGTAGAAACTAATCATCGATAATGTAGCTGAAGTGGTCTCCGGATTGAATAAACTAAGAACAAAGATATAAATACGTCATCTCACCACCTCAGCTTACACTGAAACATAGCTGGGTAACATAAAGCTACTCGGTTAACCTCCTTGGTGACTGTGAGGAAGAAATGTATTTGGCATTCAATCGTTTGGTCCCTAGAGTGAAGCAAATCTGGTTTATAATTTGCATCACAATAGTGACAGTAACGCTAAAAACTACGCTGTAGAACTACAGGCTACATATTACCTTGTACAGTCACAGTGATTGTAGACCAGTTTTACCCAGAGCCTGTTCAAACGGCACAACACTAGTTTAAAAAAATATATTTTTTAATCATCCCTGACTCAAATATTATTTTCAATTTTTCATTTTATTTTCAAACAGTTAACAACTTATAAATTGTGTTCCTGTATTATCAATAATATTTATTATGCTTTTTTATGAGCCTGTTAATTTTTAATGAGCATATATTTTCGTTCTCCAAAACTTCAACTGCTGCTATATTTTCATGCCATAATAAGTGACCGAAAAATGCAATCACTCAGTACCAAAATAAGCCCTAGTGTCTTGTACACTTTTAAACTAGGTACTTATAGAACTATCAAGATTTACTCTTTCATATTTAAACCAAGTGTGTTTCTTTTATGTTCCAAACACTTTAATTCTGCCCATATGTTAAGTATATCGTTTACATTGAAAGAGAAAGAATTAGATGAATCCGCACCACAACCACTTGATGTGTGATCCTCACACAGCTGTTGGTCAACATTAGAAACTCCATGTCATTTCCTATTTTCTTTATTTTTTTAGTGGATTCAAAAGGTAGTTTTATTTGAACTAAAACTAGCTTAATTTTTTAACGTACGCACCACATTTTACACATAATTTATTTATTTAAAATGCTGGTACAACTACACACTACACAAATACTCTTTTATCTCACAGAGTTAAAACTCACAGGTACACAGATTGGTTTGAGTATATGTGGTCTATCAAATCATAAACTCTACTAGATTACGTTCCTTGTCACTCTTATACAAGAGAGTAATGGATGGTGGAGGAGGGTTGGTTCGGGGGCTCTGGAAAATGGTGTAGCCGTTATAAAATAGCTATAAAAGCACATTTACTTGACTCACTTCCCTAATGACCAATTATTGGTAAAGTCTGAATTACCTTGACTGTGTGACTCATCTAGCGGGCCTTGTATCTGCTACGCATTGCGAGGCCCTATTTCAACCCAGTTTGATGCAGTTTCCTTTTAAAATATCTGTTCCAAAAGCTTTTAAAACACCAGGGTGTTGCCCCGCCATTCAAAATAGCCCTGGTTCGACTACAGCACTGTTAAAAATGTAGTTTAAATTTAACATTAGTTATTTAGAAGACAAAAAGTAGAGTTTCAATTTAACAGTAACTATTTAAAAGGCTTAAAGAAACAACAGAAATAAATCAATGTAACTTCGTTCAGCATAGGGTTAAAATCAACTTTAAAATACAAACACTATAAAGCCTATAATGAACATCGAGCAAAAAATATATAAATTATATTATCCGACCATGTATTGGCTAGACCACTGTTGTGATGAAAATTCAAATATTGGTAGATCAATTGTGAGCTACAAGTTTACTAAGACGTCTTCTCAGGGACTGAAGAAGGTTGGCTACAAATCCCTAAGATGTCACTATTAGTGCGATTCCAAACATGTGTTGATAACATAATACATTAGTTCTTATTTTCTAAGCGGCTACTGAAGTTTGACTTATGTTGCACCATTCAGTCGTAGGTATTGGTAAATTAGTGGCCAGAAATATACCAAGCAATAGATTCCCTGGACCTCCACTGATTAAAATTACAATCTTAAAGACATTTAGATGATAAAGGCTATATTTAGAGGAAGTGTACCCACATTTGCATTGAGACTCGAGGGAGAGTGGAAACCCATTTTGTAAAAATCACCCTCAATACACCCGACCGAGATTCGAACCTTGATCTTCCCGTCATCGACAGTCTAGACCATCCGTGGCCAAACTGCGGCCCGCGTCATCAATTTGTGCGGCCCGATTGATTTTGTACAGTTGCATACATCCCATTAACGATAACAGTTTGAGTAGTTATTAAACAACATTCAGGTAGGCTAAGAAGCAACATGATTCATTACATGTTTAAATTTGTTTGCTATGACATATTAGATTTTATTTGCTACTTTAATTGTGTACCAAAGTTATATAGTTATATGAATAATATTTTTTTGTGTGTGAAAATAAATTTCATCATTTAGTAAATTTAGATTTGTGTCACATGCGGCCCGCTAGACCCCTTACAGATATCCATGTGGGCCTCGGGGAGAAAAGTTTGGTCACCACTGGTCTAGACTATTGTGGGAGTAACGCCTTAGACCATGCGGCCACCAAAGTGGGTTTTACAAATATTGCGGCTACGAAATAAACAACTAGAAACGTAGCATTTTTTCCATCCGAGCTATATACACTATAATAATTACACTAATGGTGTTGGGATGAGGAAGGTAAAATTGAGAAGTGTACCCACATTTGTGTGGAGGGCGTGTGGGAAACCATTTAGGAAAAAAAGTCCTCAGTACTCTCAGCTGACATTCGAACCACGACCTTACCGGCGCCGGCAAATCAGACTAGATGATCCTGACATTTATTCCGCGTGCATTGTTATTGATTGCCAATAAATATGACCTATACATGTGTTCTTAAAATGTAATCATCGATTTCTAATATTTCATGATACAATCGGTATGAATTAATGGCGTAAGATATTAAATACAGTTAAATATGAAAGTTATTTTATTCTTGGATCCGGAAGATACCTGTCCTCTCGCAATAGTTACCTACTCAGACCCACTCAGCAAGTCATGTGAGTCATCCTTGAGAGAGGGGAAAGAGGGAGGGGAGAAGGTCACCAAGCTCATTAGAGTGCTTTGCGCCTGTGTAATGTTGGCAGCGCTGTTAGTGGCCGAGAGGAGAACGAGTCTGCGCGGAGTAGCTCTCCTCAGATTCCGAACCTCTCTTGGTTCAGTATTAAGTTGAGCGGGCTGCAAATGGTGTACATCGATCCTCTTTTGTCTCGCCTCATCCGTCAAACTTTCAGTCTGGTCGTGTGGACGCTAACCACATCTTCTGTGCTGTTTTAAACAATAATTTTAGTTGTTTACATCTGGTTACACGATATCCAGCGGGCACATTGACTTTCCACGATGTTGTAACGTAAACTAAAGTAGGCCTAGTTCGTATCATTGTGTATCGACTTGGCATGTATTTGTGATGTGTTGTGAGCGTGAAGAGAATGCATCGATGCCTGGATGTGTGCCCATCTCGACTGTCTGCTACCAATCCAGGTAGGCCTAGGTTAACCTCTAACAAATCAGGCCAACACAAGACTTGGGCTATTTATATCAATCAAAATTTATCTTGACTCAATGGAACAAGTTTAAACGTTGGGAACTCTCATAATGGCTTATCCACTCCAACACTTGGCATGTTTAAAAAATATTAAGTCGGGTACTACATTATTAAGCACGCCATATATTTTCAAGCTATGATAGTGTCGAATTGCATAATCAATATACCTAACATTAAAGGTCATCCAAGATTACTTATCATGCTCTAGACTGGAACTTCCATGGTATAGTCTGGATTTATCATGCTCTAGACCAGTTACACGGAACCCTAAAATAGTTACGAAACCTACTGAGGAATCTCTAGGTGTTCATATTTTGTCCTCTATCCCTCTACAATCAAACTAAAAGTTAGTTTTTAAGCTAACTTGTAACTAAAATGTAAACAGCCTAGCTTATTTGAAGAGTAATCTTATGTTATAACTGAAATTTATTCCTTACATTTATGTTAAATATGTTGCATGGAAAAACTAATATAATCTCAAAATTTTCTGTTATTTATTCAATTTTTTAATATTTTTTTTTTTAGATTTTAATAATGTTTAAGTCATTTCATTTTATTTTAATTATTAAAAGGGATATTTTGCTAATGAGCTGGATGTTTGATTTTTTAGCATACAAATTCATGAACATTAACCTAATATTTTTACCGCCAATACGCACGATAGTATCGCAGAACCCCTGAACCCAGTTTGAGAACCACTGCTCCAGAGCAGGGATTCCCAACCCTTTTCACGTCACTGCACATTTAGATGAATACAATATTTTCACGGCACATTTGTATAAAGGCTGTAAAATAATACATTTTCTATTAAATTTATCTGTTTGCCAAACTCTTCCTTCACCTCTGAAGGGACGTGTATTAATAACAGTTTGTGAATGTGTGGAATGCCAGGCCTCCACCGTGGTTCGGTTCCCACGTTAAACTGTAGGTCCTCCATTTCATCTCACCATCACCCTACCATTACACATTAGCAAGTGCGTATAACCCGAATGGGTAGTAAGACGCGGTGATAATAATAATAGTAATAATAATACATTTAGATAGAAATTTAAGTGCTCATTATCGAGATGCATTTGACAGACAGTAAGTTTATCCCTTTAGTGCTCTTATACTTGCAGAGCAAATTGCCTGTGTACTTTAATTTTTTCACACTTATTTTTTTTTCGTTTTAGTAACTGCCCCGTGTTGTGATTTTAAAATACGTTCAAAATAATTTGATGATGGTTTTTGGGACTAATCAGGATGTTTGTTGGTTGGTTAGATACCGCTTCGTGTTGCTTGGAAGCCATTGTTTCATTGTTAAGGCATTCTACACAAAAGATAAAGATAGGAACTGGGAGGTTACATTCTTCATTCCAAGTGAAACCGAAAGATAAATAACTTCCATTAGAACACTTCCAAAATTTCGCGGCACACTAAAGTGCCCCGCAGCACACCGAGTGGAAACAACTGCTCTAGAGTCTAGATTGAATCTGTCGTGTTCTAGACTAGACTGGACCTGTCATGCTTTAGGCTATAGAAGTCATGCTCTTGGTTAGGCTGGACTGGACCTGTCATACTCTTGGTTAGGCTGGACTGGACTTGTCATGCTCTTGGTTAGGCTGGACTGGACCTGTCATACTCTTGGTTAGGCTGGACTGGACTTGTCATGCTCTTGGTTAGGCTGGACTGGACCTGTCATACTCTTGGTTAGGCTGGACTGGACTTGTCATGCTCTTGGTTAGGCTGGACTGGACCTGTCATACTCTTGGTTAGGCTGGACTGGACTTGTCATGCTCTTGGTTAGGCTGGACTGGACCTGTCATACTCTTGGTTAGGCTGGACTGGACTTGTCATGCTCTTGGTTAGGCTGGACTGGACCTGTCATACTCTTGGTTAGGCTGGACTGGACTTGTCATGCTCTTGGTTAGGCTGGACTGGACCTGTCATACTCTTGGTTAGGCTGGACTGGACTTGTCATGCTCTTGGTTAGGCTGGACTGGACCTGTCATACTCTTGGTTAGGCTGGACTGGACTTGTCATGCTCTTGGTTAGGCTGGACTGGACCTGTCATACTCTTGGTTAGGCTGGACTGGACTTGTCATGCTCTTGGTTAGGCTGGACTGGACCTGTCATACTCTTGGTTAGGCTGGACTGGACTTGTCATGCTCTTGGTTAGGCTGGACTGGACCTGTCATACTCTTGGTTAGGCTGGACTGGACTTGTCATGCTCTTGGTTAGGCTGGACTGGACCTGTCATACTCTTGGTTAGGCTGGACTGGACTTGTCATGCTCTTGGTTAGGCTGGACTGGACCTGTCATGCTCTTGGTTAGGCTGGACTGGACTTGTCATGCTCTTGGTTAGGCTGGACTGGACTTGTCATGCTCTTGGTTAGGCTGGACTGGACTTGTCATGCTCTTGGTTAGGCTGGACTGGACCTTTAATGCTCTTGGCTAGTCTGGACTGGACCTGTCATGCTCTTGGCTAGTCTGGCCTGGACCTGTCATGCTCTTGGCTAGTCTGGCCTGGACCTGTCATGCTCTTGGCTAGTCTGGACTGGACCTGTCATGCTCTTGGCTAGTCTGGACTGGACCTGTTATGCTCTAGGCTTGACCGGAGCTTTGATTCACTAGACCAGGGGTCAGATTATATGGCTTGGTGAATTGATACAGGACAGTAAACTCGGTAAATTTTGCTATCTGTTACTTACCTACACTCCTACCGTAGATGGTGTGTATATACCGTAGATGTTGTGTGTATATATGAACACACACACACACACACACACAAATATATAGACCCTCATCTTATAATCGTAATTAAACATGAATAGATGTAAACTGTGCAACCAACATAATTACCCCCTACCTCCCCAATTAGGAAATGTTCCTCAGCCCCTCTGCTCAACAAACATTTTATGAAACACGGCTAACAAGTTCTGGGGAACTGTACACCACAGAATGCCTGTTTTGATCACGTGTTTCCATTAATGCCGCCGGTCGCATATGGCGCTATGTATGTAAGTATTGCGTACAGGAGCACCATTATTTCTGTACTCGTCATTGAAATTATTTTTTCCACTAAGAAAATTCTGCCAAAATGTCTGCGGGCCAGATAAAACCATTCCGCGGGCTGTAGTTTGGGGATCCCTGCTATTGATAGTGTCACGCGTAACCTGGTATATGTCATGCTCTGTCTAGACCAGATACGGCCAAACAGTCGATCGCGATCTACCGGTCGACTTGCGCCCTCTAGTTTGGTCGATCCATTAAAAAAGATCGAGAGGGAAAAAAAATGAAAGAGAGGGTTTGCAATTTTTTTTCTCAAATCAACATTAGAAAATATAAATATCGAAGCTGTCTTGACTGATGACCATTTACAATCCTGCCTTCGTTTATGACATAGCTATGAACCCTCATTCAACAACCTATCCTAAGATTATGCGGTGTCATGTAGCAACTTCAAAGTGAAGTGTTTAATGAGAAAATACTTTTTGCAGGGAAATTAAATTATATGTGGTTTGATGAAAAACTCGTTTTTCTGTGAGTGGGCTACAAGTCTTTATATGCAATATAATTCTACTATTAAAACACAAAATTGATTATTTTTTTACCAACGAAACGAACAATATACAGTAAGCCCGCGGTTCCGTAGTAGCTCGAAAAGGTTTTTCCTTCTCTGGAATAGATCCCTAAATCAAAGTCTGGCCACTCCTTGGTGTTCAAAGTTTATTTTTCGCTATACCAATTCAAATAAAATCCTTTCAGAGTTCCTTACAGTAATAATTATTATTACTGTTTCTTTTTTACTGTCATAAATTCAATAAATGGGTCTCTTGTAAGGTACGGCACTAGTTAAACATATCTAATTTCTAAAACTCATGTTTCTAGACAGACGGGAAAATGCATCTCTGAGAGCAGTTGAATGTAGCTGGACTATTATAAAGAAAGGAGTAGTAAAGATGGCAGTATATAAAAGTGTGTTAACGCCAACATGGTTTTATGGATGTGAAGCAGACTTGCCAAACACATTAGAGGTGCTTTATAAAAAAGGGTATACGGGTGGTGTAACATTTGCAAGTTTTCAAGCACCGTGTTTAAAAAAATGGCCAAAATTAAGGTGCAATTTATCAATATCACTGTATTTTTGGTAAAATAAAATAAATTTAATAAAGGAAAACAAATATGTACAACACAAAAATAATTCATACCATACGAGTACTGCCACTAGCCAAACTCTATTGGAAACAGGTTGACAAAATGTCAGGTTCATGAGTGGCGAGTGCTACCAACTTAATCACGTTTGTTTACATATCAGACGGCAGGACCTGCCATTTGCTAAGCTAGAAAAAAACTGTTCGCAGCGCAACCCTATATCCAAGAAAGAACTAGCACCGTAAAAAGTCTGAGATATTGAGGGTGCTTAGTATGCAAAGCACCCTGCAGTCGGCGCCCATTATGTGACGTATGGAGAAACACAAGAGCAAGGTGAATGGGGTCGGAATGAGATCTAGGAAATGTATGTGGGAAAACTTGTATGGAAAGAATCAGTAATGAATGGGTTCTGAATCCAATAGGTGAATGTGAGAGAAGATAAGTTAAGAATAAAGGAGCATGCATGATTCGGTGTATGGATGTTGTTGAAGCGAAGGGAGTATGCAAGAAAAGGAAAGTGTGGAGAAAGTTAGTGATTATGACGATTGGCCCTTTTCATTTGGCGTGGAAATGCAGAGCCAAGGGAACAAACGGTTAATTTTCAAGAATTTTTATTGTTTTGCAATTTTCTTTTCGGGAACGATTTGTTCAAGAATAGAACCATATTGATTAAGTTATACTTTTTTACATACACGCCTCCACTATAATTTTAACAGTGATCAAATATCGGTAAAATTGACATTTTTCAATAGAAAACTGCCGGCTTCATAACAAAAAACAAGAAAATGTAACAATTAATGAACATCGATACATTTTATTAGAAGGGGTGTTGAAAATATTATCATAAGCATTTCACTCGTTCTCGAGAAAACTGATATTTACAAACGTATCATTTTTCCGCAAGACCTGTTCGGTAGCTAGCGCCATCAACGGTTTCCGTGATCCATCTCTTCTTGTTGGCGTGGAAGGATACATTAGTTGGTTGTGAAGCCACACCACGCCTTTCACCCTCCCACCCACCATCCCACAAAATAGGTTTTAGACTTGCACTCGATAGGGCCAAGGGCCTTAGGGCCAGTTTCATAGTCAGACTTAGTGAGCCTAAAGTGCGAGTCGATACTAAATACAGGACGACACCTACCTAGACCGAAATTGAATGGGCCAGTTTCGCATATGAAACTGGCCCATTCCATTCAATTTCAGGTAGGTGACGTCTTGTATTTAGTCTGGCGCCGCACTTTAGGCGTACTAAATCTGACTATGAAACTGGCCCTTAATTACGGAGTTGTTCTTTTAGCCATATGCACAGTATTTCCTACCCCATAACGGAACAGTAAAAAAAAACTATATAACTTATTAAAAATGTATAATATACATACATATACAGTTTATAGAACTATCGGCACGCGAAATAAATATATAAAAAGAATACAAGCTCTGGCCTAGACTATACATGACATTATCTTCATTATTTATAATGCTCTAGTTTTTTTTATATCTAGGTTTATGTTGAAAAGACGATATTTTCAATCAATGCTTTTTACTTTATATAAAGATAAATTATTATAATTGTGAACATTTTTTGGCCCCGAGAATTGAGATAATAATGAATTTCTACTTTTGGGTGTGTCCAAACCCAAAAAAGTTGATTTTACTATTATGTCTGTCCTTACACAGATCTGATGGAGCATTATCCCGGGACTTTTTATTTTATTTTGACAATAGCCCTTATTTTAATGGTAGTTTACTGATGAAGGATTTTTTGAATTCCAAATTTTTTGAAAATGGGCAATTTTATACAGATTTTGTTTAAAATGTTTATCTAGGGAGTGTTAGACCTCTCAAATAATACTGTGTGCTTTTTTTGGGGAGGGGCAGGGGGCGGGTTAAACATTTGTTAAATCTTAGTTTTCTGATAAGTAATTTTCAAAAATTCAAAATATTACTAAAATGGCTTTAACGATTTTGTTTAAAATTTATATCTGGGGAGTGTTTGACATTCAAAATAAAACTAAATACATTTTTGTTGGTGAGTGGGGGATGGAGATTTTGTAAGGGTAGTTTACTGAAAACTGTTTTTTTAATTTGAATATTTAAAAAAATGTCTATAGTGAGTTTGCTCAGAGTATCTTAAGTTTTTTATAATTTAAATAATTATATAAATTTGTTTTTGTCAAACTTTTTTTAAAATAACTACAACTATTTTGTTCAAAGTGGTATCAGGGTACTATTTTACGTGATAATAATAATGTGTGTTTATTTTTCTATGATAAATTAATTTAAGGGTAGTTTAAACGACAAATTATATAATATTAAAAAAAATTCTAAATTGGCCTCTAATACTAAGCTAAAAATGGATATTTGGGAAATAATATATTTTTATTGATACAAATTAAGATCAATTTTAGGCTAGTTTACAAATAATAACTTATTTTTTGAAAATTTGAAATTTGTCGAAAATATTTGACCAATTTGGTTTAAAATGCATTTTGATTAGCAAATGATGTGTTTGTTTTTATGAGAAAAGCGTAGGCCTACTTGGGGGTAGTTTACTTAAAATTGATTTTTGAAAACTTAATTCCACTTTATGATACACAATATGAGAAAGTGTGTGCGATTAGGTCGTACCATTTATTTAAGTAGGTAGCTATTACCTTATCATACTTTCACCGTCTCCAGGTTGACAAACTTGCCTAGATGGACGCACATTACAAGCGTTCCTCTGAGAATATCACGCCAAGCTGCAGCTGTTGCTTGATTCATCGCATCTTTATCAGGGGGACGCCATCTGCTCCACATTACATTCAACATTAATGGTGGGGGGATCAGCTAAAACATTTCAAATCAAGAGGGGGGTCGGTTTCCCTCTCCCAGAAATTTATTGAAAGAGGATACCCCTATAAGCTATTTAGAGAAGTACACACCTATAAGAAAGTTTTTAAAGTTGGATGGCCAGAAAAACTATTTAAAGTGGCCTTTCCTTAGGAAAATTCTTGAATTTGGGATGCCCCTAAAATCTACAATATAAAAAAAAAAAGATTTCTTAAGAAGATGGTGGTGGTTACTCTTCAGCTTTAAAAAAAAAAAATTGGTACTTCTTNAATTATGTGTTTTGTTGTGTTTTAATTGCGAACGTTGAGTGCGTGTGTGTGTGCGTGTGTGTGTGTGCGTGTGTGCGTGTGCGTGTGTGTGTGTGCGTGTGTGTGTGCGTGTGTGTGTGTGCGTGTGTGTGTGCGTGTGCCATGCGTCTTACGGTTTGTCTGGTATGTCCGCTCTTTCACAATTCTAATGACACAAGCAGAAAGGGGACATTTTTAAATATGCATATTTAATCGAAAAAAATGTATAAAACACACAAAAAAAAGTGATTTTGAAAGTCTACGAAGATAATACACAACGCTTGACAACTATTGGAGCTACACGTCAGTTATCAGCGGTGTTTAAGAGAACTATTGGCGCTACACGTCAGTTATCAGCGGTGTTTAAGATAACTATTGGCGCTACACGTCAGTTATCAGCGGTGTTTAAGAGAACTATTGGCGCTACACGTCAGTTATCAGCGGTGTTTAAGAAAACTATTGATTAGTTGGAAAATTAGAAGGCCTAACAATTTCATTTTGATATTATTTCACCATTTTTATGTAATTGTTTAAAATATGGTAAAACTGTTTCACTTGTTTCAATTTGACTGTTTTCTAAAGTAGAACATAGAACACTACACCACGATTAATAAAGTTAGGTCTAAACCTTGGGGGGAGACGGACTCTTAGCAATAAATTGTTTAAGTTGCTGCTTACAAGATTTTTCACTTGACAGCTGATTTATTGACTTTTGGTCAAAATAGAGAATGTGGAAAAATAGTCATAATCTTGATCCACCTTCACACCTTCACCTTTTATAACGTTAAAATAAATATACAAACGTTTACAAAACTTTGTAGGCTCTATTTCTTATTTTAAAATGTTTATTTTGATGCAAGGCGCCATCTATCAACTTCATATTCGGGGATATCGGAGGGGAGTGAAATAAATCTAGAGTGGGACAAATTTGTTCCAAGTGGGTTAGTGCTAGCTTCCAGGCCCCTCCCCCTTCCCCCAATACTGTGAAACATTTGCTTGAGGAACATCGCATAGACCCACTTTGGTGGTCACATGACGAGATCGGTGTTCAAATCCCAGTTGGGTGAACCGAGGGATTTTTCCTGAATAGTGTCTTACTTTACTTTCACGCCAATGTGGGTACATTTTCTCTAAATTTGTACTTCCTCATCTCCAATCCTGTGATGCAAATATGTGCATAATTTGAACGAGTAGTAAGATGTTGTTCACTCATAAAAACCAAGTATAATTAATATTTGTTCATTTGGTGTGAGAAAATATAGGCTAGGTCTACATTACTCTAGCGAATGTTTTAATTTCAAAACCCCTGGTTTAACGTTTTTTCTAAACCTCTCCGCGCAACAGAGCTACGATACCGTGTCGCTACTTAGGAGCTACTCAAATGAATATGAGTAGCCAGCGACTAGGAAACTAGAAATCCACACACCGGAGTTACGCTACTGCTTATCTGGCCCAGTTATTAAACTTTCCAAGTTGCGGCGGCTCTCATAAAAGGTGAATTGGCTGAGGTAAGCCAGGATATGTGTAGGAAATATAACAACCAACTTTATCAACTAGTAGCAGCCTTATCTGGCTTGACCTTGTGATTAGCTGGACTGGGAAGTCCGTAGGTTTCAAGAGATACTTGATGAAATGTAACAATTGTGTCAGCTAGTATAAGTCTTATCTGGCTTGACCTTGTGATTAGCCGGACTGGGAAGTCCGGAGGTTTCAAGAGATACTTGATGAAATGTAACAATTGTGTCACCTAGTATAAGTCTTATCTCACTAATCAAATAAGTTAGAGATGAGGCTGATAATTTAAAAGTAATACATTCGCATGAGTAATAATTGGAGATCACCGTAATTAAATAACCTTAATATGCGAACTCAACTAGGATTGGTGCTCTAGCCATGTCAAAAGTTAAAAGTATAGGGTTAAAATTTTGTTATTAAAATTACTCTGAGTTGACACAAAACTTTTCAATGGTGCTAAGATGTACGATGCTAGTAAACAGCAGCTTAATTGTCAAATATTTAACATTAAAAAGTGTTATTTAAAGTTAATGGACTTGAATTTGCATGATTATATTAGAGAAGCTGCAAGGAGTGTCGCCTTTAAACCTATCCACTATCTCCTATTATCCCGGGGCTCCGCCAAGCCTTGGATTTAGTGACTTATTGTTGAGGGAGGGGGTACTTGTATTTGTGATTGAAAGCAAATAAAAATCACAAGGAAATCATTTTTATCTGTGTGCGTGCATTAAAAAACCAGAACAATTTTGGGACTTAAGTCACTGCTCGGTTTTCGACATGATCTTACCCTACCAGGTGTTTTGGGGTTTTAACCCACCTTTCCCAAATATTATTTATTATGTATTTTGGTATTCCTCCTCAAAGCCTAGGAGTTAGCCTGTTGGTGCCATACAATTAATAATACCTACAACCTTTATATATATATATATATATATGTTTCATCATATAAGATGAATATGCCATGCAAATAATCCCGTAAGTCGCTGGTCTCGGCCAAATAATGACGTGAAGAAGTTACCCACCATCTACAATAAACAGTGTCTTTTGGTGTATTTTCTTTGCAAGGAGAAACCGATTCTAAGACTTCAGCGAGGATTGATTTCCTCGTCTTCCTCATCGATATTTCGTCAAACAAAAATACATAGGTCTAGATGCTAGTTCATAAGAAAAGAACTGAATTAACTACTCAGGTCCAGATCGGAATTCACACACAATACGATTAAATAGCTGTTGTTGATTTATTTTCACGCTTGAGAGATTCACAAGATATCTCCTGCGTATCCAGGATATCATTTCGGGGAAAGAGGATGGAGGTCACGAATTTATTAAGAGCTAGGAGAAGATGGGGCTTAGGGGACTTTTGATATGTTGTAGTGCATATCATTCTGAGTCATTCCTGAAATTTTCTGCGTTCTTATAATTTTTCCCGCTTTAAAATAAATTTTAAGTATTTATGGACTTTTTGAACTTTGGGGGTTTCTTAAAAAAAAGCCAAGCCTTGGACTTTGGGGGACTTTTGATATGTTTTAAAGTATGTGATTCTGAGTCGATCCTGAAATTTTCAGCGTTCCGCTAATTTTGTCCCGCTTTAAAATAATTTATAAGTACGGTACTTGTGGATTTTTGAGATTTGGGGTCTTCTACAAAATAATCCAAGCTTCGGACTTTAAGGGACTTTTGATATGTTGTAAAAAAATATAGTTCTGAGTCGATCCTGAAATTTTCTGCTTTCTTATAATTTTTTCCCGCCTTAAAATAATGTATTGATACTTATGGACCTTTTGAACTTTGGGGTCTTCTGCCATAAAAACCATGCCTCTGACTTTCGGGGACTTTTGCTATGTTGTAAGGCATGCAATTCTGAGCCGATCCTGAAATTTTCACTTTTTTCGACAGTATTCCTGGACTGTTGTTGACGTTCTTAAGGTGGTATGGAAGAATGAGGAGTGAAGTAAGTATTTTTGTAGCTTTTACAGGCTTCCTACACGTTATGGAAAACCCGGTATTTTAAAATATTTCTTCCAGGCCTGGAAATGTTATGGAATTTCTCATTTTTCCAACTTTTCCTGGAATTGTTTAGGCTGTCCTGTAAATTTCTTTGTCCCCCCCCCCCTTTTTTTTAAAACAGGTCAGTAAATCAGGAGTAAAACAGGGGTAAATCATTAGATGAAATTTCCAAGATATCAGAGGAAATCTATAAGGTGTCTGAATTCCTTTAAATTATTTTAAATTTTTTCATCAAGCTACTGAATCATTCATTAACTAGGTCGTATTATTGTAGTTTTTATAAATCTTATTTTTGTTTTGTAATTTACATAACATAAACTATCATGCACAATATTAACAGTGAGAGTTGGGGTATTTAACGTGCACTTTCTAAACCTACTGATTATATTCGTGCACGACTTATAAACTAACTATATCTAGAACACACAACGTCCAGCCCCCGGCCGTTAATTTCTCACTGCGAAAAGGGGGAAACCCACATTTCACCAATTACTATTTGCAAGTGAGTTTGTTATATTTTAATTATTTTAATATCTCGTTGCTTCATGGAATATATTAAAAAATAATAGGTAGGGAAAGGTGCGGGTGTAGGGTAGTTAGGAGCCTGCATTAAATAAAAGAAAATATTATGTAGTGATGTGTATTTTGTTATGATTACTTTATATACACTTCTCCTGGATGAATTGTATAAAATCCTTGTAAAGGCCTTGAAATGTCCTGGAAAAAATTTCATGATTTTGTGTAGGAACCCTATGTTATAACAAAAAAACTTTTAATGTCAAAATAGATAAAATATTGCTCCAGTAAGTACTTTTAGTTTAATTTTCTACACACATTAATCTCAACAGGTATTGGATAGTACTCATGAGCATCACGAAATATCGACAAGGAAGTTTTCTTTTTATTTAAAAAGTTTCTCATCAAATGTCACTGTCTCTGATCATGGGAAATATTCAAGAACTGTTGAGATTAGGCCTATGATGTGTAGAAAATTAAACTGAATGTATCTACTGAAGAAATATTTTTGCCTATTTATATTTACTTTGGCCAAAAAAGTATTTTTGTTATAAAAACTGCAAACATAATCTATCCTAATTCACGTCTCGTTTCATCCCGCCTAAGTTGGAACTTCACACCTCTGCAACTCATGGAAAATGATTGGTTTTGATAAATGTCCGTTCTTGTCATCGTACCGTGGCTCTGCTCTGTGACAATGCACCATGGTTGGAAACATAGATCTCTCTCTTCTCGTCAATGTACCTTGATTGAATATGAAAATACCTGGTCATAATGGCTCTGAGAGGTCACGCCGAGAAAGTGACCTTGGGACGTCTTGTGTTCCTTGACCTTGGGCACTCTATGCGAGGACAGCATGATAGCATTGTCTGGGTTGCTTGAACCCGGAATCTCACGAAACTTAATTCGAAAGAACGTTTTGCAGTTGCCTTGATAATGACATCCAACAGATTAGTTCAGTCTGCAGCGCGTCTGGTTCCGGGATGGCCTGACAAATTAACATGAGTGAAATTTGGTTTTTGGGTTTCTCCTTAATTCACTTTGATAAATTTACGTCCGGAGGACTGATTCTTGTCTTTTCTAGGATTAGGCTAGTTGACTATGTTAAGTTGGTGTGTAAAAATAAGGTGTTTTAAAGTGACACCTGTTAAAATTGACACCATACATCAAAATAAATAAATATAATCTTATCTTCTTCATTGGTCGAATGGTCTAAGGCAGTGTTGGGGAACCTTTTTGAATAGTGAGGCCCACATGTCATTTCACGAATTCCTCAAGGCCACCCACTTCATGTACAATAGATTTTTTCCAAAATTATAAAGTTGTGCATAAATAAATATAAATTGATGTACCATTAACGAGCAAAAGGTGACCTGGTGTCAGACTTCGGTGCTAGGGCTCTGGGGTTCAATCCTTGGTCCCGGCACAGATTTATCTGATTACCAAACCCTTCCTTCACCTCTGACAAGACGTGTATTAATTACAACTTGTGAATATGTGGAATGCCATACCTCCACCGTGGTTCGGATTCCACGTTAAACTGTAGGTTCTCCATTTCATCTCACAATCACCCTACCATTACACATTAGCGTAAGTGCGTATAGCCCGAACGGGTAGTAAAACGCGGTGATAATAATAATAAGCAAAAGGTTTTTCAATTTTGAATTGACTTTTTTTTTTTGCTTTGGGTCCATTTTGAAAGTCATCTGTAGATCATTCTTCATTCTCCTCCTTAGCTATTTTCTTTGTATTTGGCATTCATGATCTTTTTTAAAATTTATGGAACACTTTAAACAAAAACTTCTACTTGTTCAGCTCGTTAACACGACGGCATCGCAATATAGCAACGCAGGTGCGAAACTAAATCGTTGTTTCCGAATCAAGCTGACTGCGCCGAGCGCTCGTAGTGGACTCTTGTGACGCTAATAATGTAATAGAGCGCCAACCATAGATAGATGGAAGAATGGTTAATTTTTTTTATATATTAGACCCTACTTTATTTTTTTTTTAAATAAAGTATTATTATTAGCACTGCGTTCGGGTTGTACACACTTACGCTAATGTGTAGTGGTAGGATGATTGTGAGATGAAATGCAGGATCTACAGTTTAACGTGGATTTCGAACCACGGTGGAGGCCTGGCACTCCACACATTCACAAGTTGTGATTAATACACGCCTTTTCAGAGGTGAAGGAAGGTTTTGGCAATTACATTTATTAAAATACATGTCGTTTGCGAATGTATAGCTTATAAACGATGAGGAATTTTGAAGATAAACAATTGACCAAATATGCGAAAGGGCCTATTTAGTCCACTTGTGGCTATAAGTTCAAAAGTTCCCCATCCATGGTCCAAGGCGTCACTCTTGCAATAGCCTGGACTGCCATTGACAGGTAGACTGGGGTTTGGATCCCAGTTGTGTGTATTGAGGGAGATTTTTCCTAAATGGTTTTACACTTTTTCTCCACGTAAATGCGTGTACACATTCTCTCATTTCAACTTTCTTCATCCCTAACAAACTAGCCTAGTTAACTGCCGGATTATGATCTTCGAATGAATTAAATTTAAGTATTCATAAAAATAGATAAAAGTCCAATAAAAAAATAAAAAATTCACTAGCCTAGATTTTTGACACTCTTCGTTGATTATATTCACAGCCAAATATTATTTAACTAGGTCGTGGCAGGATATCTAAAACAGCATTCCTTGCGGCTGGTCGCTCATCTGTCATTTTCAAGCTGTGCGCAGACAGCGTGTGAGCTAGCTGTAGGTAGAGGGCATATATATATATATATATATATATGGCTTGCATGTTTACCTTCGTGCGATATCTTTAAACATTACAGAAAATAATGGACGTGGGGGGAGGGACAAATATTGGAGCGCGTGATATATAAACTGCTCTCAGTAAAATGCAGGTCTCATAAAACTTACAACTGACGTAATGGGTGTATTGTTGGGTCATAGCAGAACATAATTACCGTTCTAAAGAGGTTTTTTTTCTTCTGGAGGGTACAGGACATTTAAAACAGGACTTTTATAAATGAATTTGGTAAGTTCGTGACGGGATATCTAAAGTAGTATTTCTTAATGTTGTTTTTTTCCCTTCTCGTGGCGAGATATCTAAACGAGCACTCCCAGGAAGTACTTGGTGGTTCACAAAGAGATATACATAGGATTACTAACATCTATCGCTGTGTCTTGGCTGGATTTATAATTAATTAGTATTGAGCAAGAACTATAATATACAATTAAGTATATATGAAAGGCGAAACTTTGGGGATGAATGATTATAATTACGGAAATCATTTGTATCTGAATCGTATTAGAATACATTGAAAAATGACACTTTGTGGTGATAAAAAAAAGTATATTATGTTATTATGAATATATGCATTTTATTTAATTTAAATATATTGTTGGGCGCCAACTATCAACCCCTTTTATTTTCTGAGGTAGGTAGATTTTTTATTCAATAAGTAAATCCCCGGAAACTGCTCAGCGGTGATACGAAAACCCCTTCTCTCAGGACCCCTGGACTTTACGTAAAGTTAAAAATAATTGTTGGACACTTACACCAAAGGACTCCCTGGAGCAGATTGTTCTTCCTCCACTTGGGACATCCAACCAACAGAACATATTTATACCTGGGCTACAATGTTTAAATTTACCATGTACATTAATATGATAAATAAACCAACCATGAAATTTATTTAGTGATTGTAATTATTGTGAAAAAATAAATTTTTGAAAAAATCCTACCTAATAAGGCATGCCTCCTATGATATAAAATTAATATAAGTATTGTGAAGAAACACTTGAAATATGACAAAACAGAAAATAAAATTATGAATTATTACAGAAATATTCCTTGAAATGAAATGATAATATAACAGGTTTAATTTAGGTTTTATATCTGATTAAAATATTGAGTCCTTTGAAAAAGATAAAATAAAAACTTGGCAATTCGAATAGTTGATGATGATGATGACGCTTAATTATAGAAAATTAATATATTTAAGATGGCCCAAATGGAGTCCTTATCTTTTTTAACAATTTTTCTGAGAAAACATCCTAGCAATCCAAAAACATGTTCTTTCTTTGTTTTTAAATAGCCTCCGGCCTAGGAGAAAACTAATCGCAGAGATTTATATATATATATTTATATATATAAATCTCAACTCTTTAAACAGTGAAAGTATTATTATAAAAATAACTTAATATTATAATTTTTTACAAATAATCATAAATAATCTTTAAAATTAATTTAAATTTCGCACCAAAATTATTTAATTAGCTCTTCAAATGGAAACCAGATGTTGTAAGCGTCCAAGAACATAAAATTAATTAAGATACTAATAGTTCCGAGATAAGCCACTCTCTAAAGCAGATAGCGTTAAAATCACCTACTAAAAAAAAAGCCTGGCTGGTTGGCAGTTTATGAATCAAAATAAAGAAAATTTAATATAGGGAAATAAAGTAAGTAGATTATATATAATCTATATCTTAATTGTAAATAAATAAATAATTAATTATTATTCGAAACTTTAGGAGTTGTGATTGAAATTAAAACAAATAAACAATAAAGTTGTCAACGTTATTACATATTTGAAAGACTGAGTCAACCGACTATTAAATTTATATTATAAGTAATTCTTTTAGCAAAAATAACATCACAACTTTGACACGGGAATCGAACCAGGACCTTTGGCTTAGCGCTCCAATGCTCTACCACGAAGCTATGCAGAGATCGTCTCATGCTTAGTGTCATTCTTCTCATATTTTAAGGCAGTCTCTGTGATGGACGAGTGCATGTAATTGTCTTTGAAGAGATATTATTGATATGAAAGCAACCAGCGACTCTGTTGTGGTTTTATGCTGTCAAGAGTTCATCCCCCAAGCTTCGCCTTTTATACATACTTAATTGCATAGTGGTGCTTTCTTGCATCTGGATTCGCTTTAAACGTACAATGACGAATATATCCACACGTCTCTTGCAGACGCTGCCTTAAAATATGAGTGAAGAATGACCGTGAACACGGGACGATTCTTAGATAGTTCAGTGATTAGAATATTGGCCCATTAAGCTATAGGTCCCGGGCTCGATTCCCGTGTCCAGGTGTAATTTTTAATTTTATTCGAAAAGGAACTATAATGTTGGTTCCTTGAAGGATGTTTAAATTAATACTGCTCAAAAACAATTGGTTTGGTTCGCGGCAAACTTGCTAAACTATCAATAGTTTGTTCCATTTTTTGTTGGTTAACAAAAATATTTCTAAACCATCATCTTGTCAAAGCAATATTTGGTTGGTTCGCAACAAGATTTATAAATTAGCAACATGGCCAAATACTATTTGGTTGTAATTAAATAATAAAAAAAGAGCGTAAATATCTACATTTTGCGACTGATCAGTAAACAAATAAGTATTCGGAAAATAAAATTACTTAAAGGAATTGTTAACTAAAATGAATAATATGTTTCTAATACTTTATATCAACCCTAAAGTTTTTCGATTTTCCACCTTGTAGTGATACGTAGTCTAAGGAACAAGAACAAAAGAGTGGACATATCTTGTAATATAAGAACATCAACATCTAGTCTACTATCGTGTTTGCTTGAACCACATCGGTGGGCACGCAGACTAAACAACCGGCTCATCTAGTCAGGTTTACCGGTGACGGGCAGGTTGGAACGGAGTCGGGTGTCTTTTCCTGAATAGTTCTCAACTCTCCCTCTTCGCAAATGTTGGTACATTTCTTCTAAATTATACCATCCCCATCCCTATCACACTAGCATAATCCAAATACAAATAGCCCAGACGGTTAGTAAGGCACGTTGGAGTAAAAACAACAATGTTTCTATGGAAATAGATAGTTTTAAAAACTATTTTAAAATGCGTACTTAGTATTACTGATTGTTAGCAAAGACGTGTTTCCAATTCGCCCACGTAAACAAACCTTTTAACATCCGAGGATTACAGGCCTATAGAAGGCCTACCTACAAAAATTACCGTGCCTAATAAGCAGTGCCCGGATCTCATAAGTATAAAAAAAAACTCATGATCCCCTTGTTGTAGAAATGCATATTAAGACTTATTTGGTCACGTTTTGATATTTTGGAATCTTAGATAATTTTTCTGGATTTTCGTACTTTAGAGTAATTTTTATGCATTTGTAGGAATTTTTAGTTATTTTCAGGCATGTTTGTGTCATTTAAAGGCATTCATGTTGAATAAGTATATTATTAAACACTATCGATATGCATACATTTTTCCATCACACGGTAATTGTTGATGTAGGCCATGAACTTTTCTTTGCTTGTATGATTGAAGCTATATACAATACAGCCTGTAACTTTAAACTCTTGCATGGTTGAAAAATACACTTTTCTGGTGTGACGCTTCAACTAAGCTGGATATGGTTGCATTGAGCTAGGTAGCTATTACCTCTGAAATATATATTTGTAAATTAATGTTTTGTTTAACAAAGCAGGAGTTACATTTTAAAATACTCCACTGCATGGATATTTTTTAGTTTACATTTTCAAAGCATATGTTTTAGGCCATTTAAAAAACAAATTTAAAGTAAATTTTTATAATTCTTAAGGTCATTTTATAGGTAATTTTTTGATAATTTTTAGGTAAACATAATTCAGGACCTGCTAATAAGTATAGCTCATTTAAAGAAGTTCATCTATAGAAAAGCATCTGGCTTGTGGAACATTGAACACTTATATTCTTCAGTTAGGCCTAGTAGTGTTTCTTAATAAACCTTATCATACTATAAAATATCACAGACACTCCTGTCTAAGTTAACTATGAAACAATATTACCAACTGTTAATTATACTGGACAATATTACTGGTACTCTTCTTTCATTTGATACTCTTGTCTCTTAGTGAATGTATTACTGTCACGCTTTTATATCATTTGGCACTATTGTGTTCTAGTACATTTAATTATAATAGACGCCAACCTAAGGGGTCTTGATGTAAAGTGCTCGCCTCAAGACCCGAGGTTCGCGGGTTCAAACCCAGCTGAGTCGAGAGATATTTCTTGAGCTATAAAACTCCGTAGCACAACTTCCTTCAGAGGGGAAGTAAAGCCATCGGTCCCATTTTGATTGTGGCATTTAAGAGAACCCTGTAAAGCATTCTATAATATATTTTCCAGCAATATTGGTAGGCCCTTTGGCTCTTGCTCATAGAAATGGTCGTGTGCTGATAAATCAGTCGGATCAGAAAGTGCACGTTAAATACCTCAAATTAAAAAATTGTAATATACAATGTTAATTACTTTTTTTTTTATCATTTGGAAGTATTGTCTTCAAGTAAATTTGATTATAATAGACAAAAATGCCAGTAAAATGGTCTATCAGTTGGTGATATTATTTTCAGGGCGGTATTTCATTCTTGCATTACTGTCTGGTACAATGTTTATTTATACCCGTTCCTATTATGCATAGCCCCTCTGTTGTGCGTGTAAGCCTACAAACAAGTTATACACCAGCCCACAACCTTCAGGTTAAAATGGCTGCGCTCATTGGGAGAGCTGGAGTCCTTCAACCCAAGGATCGCGACGTGCGGTCCCAAGTGACAGCATTGCTATCAATCGGGCAGTTTTAAAAACAGTTCACTTTAAAAATGGTTTTAGTAGAGAAGACAAAAACTACCTTAAAGTGCCAATAAACCGGCTTTCACGAAGCCAAGTTTTGGCTGTTCAAACACCTCCCCCCCATCATAAACCAACCCTCCCCAAACGAGCCTACTCAGACTACAAATTACAAAATAAACTTAATGCAATAGTCCTTTTTGTTAGTTATTGTTTGCAAATTGTCTAGTTACTTGTATGAAAAGATTTGTTCATTGCAATGTGGTAAGGGGATGAATCACGGGGGGTTGTTGCTGGCACCTGAACTATGATGATGTTCGTACCACCACCCCTTTCCCAACGCAACATCGAAACAGAGTTGTTTCACTTGGAAGTGCTGTTATCGCTGAGGACTGCAACTAGCGCTGCCCAGTGTCCAAGGACTCAACTTGGTTCAAGGAACACAGCAAAACTCCCGTAAGGCTGTGTGTCTGGGGAATACCTTGTCTTTGACCCAGCCATACAACACTTCGAGCCTGTTATTAAAATAAAACCAGCTTTGGTGGTTGCATGGTTCCTAAGCCACCACTCTCAAAATTGGTTGGGTTACCGTTGACGTATGGATCGGGGTTAGAATCCTGGTTGGTTGTAATGAGGGTAGTTTTTCCTAAAATATCTTCTATCTACTTACACACAAATGGATTCTACCTTTCTTATCTTTATCCATTAGTATAAATATGTGGATAGCCTGAACGGGGAGTATGCCGTGCTGCACAAACATTAAATTTAAAAAATTCATATTTTCAATACATTATATATTAAAAATAAAGGTATAGCCGTCTTGGAATATTAAGAGCGTTCATCTTGGCAGGCCCAACTCAGCTCCCGGCTCGCATCTGCGTTTGTGCGTATGCACGCGTGAGGTATGGGAGTAAAAGGGAAAAGAAAATACCTACGATATGGCAGTAATGTGTGCAGAGTATTCGTTTTTGAATGATTACTCAAAATTGTCCGCGGTGACGATGGGGACAAAACGACCAAGCTTATTGTTAATAACTACAGTATGTTCCTATTATGACAGAATGAAGATTTGTGCACAAAGCCTTTTTTTATTCTGCTAAGCTATTCTTAAATGGTCAAAAACAGCCTTTTCAATGCAGTTTTCATCCAAATATAATTTAATATTTCAACAATGTTCATTATTAGGAACGTCTATTAAATCTTTATCTCCATTAATGTTTAATCAGAAATGATCCACGTGCAATAGTGTTCGTGTAAATTTACGATTTCTACTTGACTGTGTCACAGAGTTGATTGGAAAGTGATGCTCGCTCTTAATGAGTTATCTATTATTTTAATCTATGTTATATATAGCCTAGCTGATTGTCCAAGCCATATTATTTAGTGGTTATCATACTGATATAATTATTGAGTGCATCTAGTAGTGATAGAATTACTTGACCCTTGGTATTATTATTTGTATAAAGGAGAAATTAAGGAAAACCCTAAAGTTAAATTTACTTTTAATATGTATTCATATACAAGCAAATCTGTTAGAGATCTTCCCACTGAAGTTTAATTCGAGTGTATGTGATGAATCAAAGTAGCTATTTGCTTAACAAGTGGAGGGGAGGGCATCGTGCAAGAGTTTCTTGTCGGAGGATGAACTTTCTAACCAGTCAGATTATCGTCAAGTCATGAAGCAACCTTTATTCCACAAGGTAAATGTTATGTTGATGTTTTTATACAATAGTTAGACATAGTACAGCTTTCTGTCTTGTTACTAAATTTCGCCCTAAAAAACATTATTAATGTGTTGTTAGTCACTTACCTCCTCCACCACGATACATTGCCTAAGAATGCTTTGTTCATTAGTCTAGGCACGATTGCAAAGATAGTATGCTTTGTTTAGGCACGATGGTTTAGATGGTAGGTGTAGTCTAGGTACTATTCCAGGAATGGTTTGTTGATGAGTCTAAGAATTTGTTTATTTCTTGTCTTTATCTTGATAATTTGTGGCTAAGTTAAGGTTAGTTTGCCTTGTATTACACTTAACCAAAACACAAACTAAATAAGTTTATATTAACAATAGTAACTATAGTTGATTACATTTTAAATGTAAAATAATAGTTAAACACGTCCATTCAGTCCTTAATTCATACACTTATTCCAGTGAATGGTATGTTGATGAGTCTAGGTACGATTGCCAGTGGTATGTTGAGCCTAGGGGTACGAACGTGGGAATGGTATGTTGATGAGTCTAGGCACGATTGCAAGTGGTATGTTGAGCCTAGGGGTACGAACGTGGGAATGGTATGTTGAGTCCAGATACGAATGCCGGAACGATTTGCTGATGAGTTTAGGTAGAAATGGTCCTCCTAAATAGAAGTATCTAAGGATCCCCTATTAAATATACGTCTCTAGGCAGGAATATCTGGGCCTGAATTTCGGTTGGATGCAGGCCTACTGAGTTATTTTTTCCTAAATAGTTTTCCTCTCTACCTCGGCGCAAATACGGGTTCAGTTACTAAAAATTAGACCTTCCACATACTCACATTTTAGCGCGATCAGTTCATATGTGTATAGCCCGAACGGGCAGCAAGACGCAGGGACGAAAAAAAAAAGCAAGTTTTGAAATTAGTACGTTATCATGCAATTTGTTATCTGTATTGTTAATTTTGTTTATAACTTTTTATATGGGTAGCCTACCTTTAGTCCGCATAAAATGGCGAATTTCATCGTTCGTTCTTCATTTGACAATATGAAATAGGAATCATTAAAAAAAATATTAAAATAAAAAAAATTCAATATTGTTGTAGGACTCTTTGATTTCTTGTGACCCCTCTGAGAAAGGAAGTATTGTGACCGTCAACAAAAATTGAATTCGTGATTTTGATGGATATCGACGGTCTTCACAGATAAGAAAAAGCTTGTACTTGAAATGTATTTGTTTGAAACCAGTAGTTTCCTAGCTACAAGAAAAGAAATAGGGGTCTAGGAAGATGGGGAGTTTATTGTTATGCTCTTTGGTAGCCCGAGATGTTTCTCTAAGAATGTATATTATTACATCTTTGCTCATTGGGGGAATGTGTTAGGCCTACTCTTTTCCACACATGTTTCTACCACATTGTCTACTATTTAGTTTCACATATCTTAAGAGTTTTAGATAAATATCTCCGTATTTAGGTAAAGGAGCGAGTAAGTTTGTGCGGTACATCGAACCATTTATTTTAAGGTTAGTAAAACGCTTTCATTAGTCTCAATTACACTGTTTCCTAATGAAGACTCCGCGCTACCTTACCACGACGTGTCTGCTTTGAGCTTTATTCATATCTAAGTCACGCTTAATTATCTTCGGGGTAAGACTGGCTATTAAAGAATATGCTACTATGAATGTGCTGAATGTGATGAGTTTGTTGTACAGTCGCCGGCGATTCAACAAAGCCACTGTGGTTCGTTTGGGGAATGTAAAAAATGTCTTCACTATTTCACTTAGTCGCAGAGTGTTTTATAAAATCACCGGTGAGCTTACAAAATTACCATCAGCCACTCGTGAATTCACGTCAAGATTAGGTTTAGTTAGATTAGTTTAGGCTAGTTTATGTTAGTTTAGGTTAGGATATGTTAGGTTAGTTTAGTTTTATGTTTTATACTTTTGTAAACTTACATTAGGTAGGCTATTTTAATAAAATCATCCGTAAATGTATATAAGACAGTTCATGTAACATACTTTCAGCATTCTACATCGCAGTGCCGTAGCTAGGGCTGGTGTCACCACCATGGACCTCCACAGTACCTTAACATACAAAATTCATAGTAATGTTTTTTTAATACTAATGTTACCCTTAAATCGTAATTCCTATATGTCATTGAAAGTAATGTGACAATAGTAGTGACATAAAAAACTCGCAAAATTAAAATTACACCTTTAAATTACAATATCATACGCATAACCTAAAATATCTACATTTAGAAATTTTATTGTTATTAAAGTGAAAATTTGGTAGGAAAACAATAAAATTTGAAGTAAAAACGTTTAAGAACTACATACAAATTATGTTTATTTTAACTCGTTAAACTTTACCGTTACAAATGAGATACATAAACGTAATGGATTAGGTTTGTATAATCATTAACGGTCAAAATAATATAGAAGCTATAGACAAATGCACATTGCAATATACTTCAAATATTGTAGCTAAAATACCATAAAATTTGACAAAATCAGTGACTATAAAAGCACCAGCCGCGACGAAAACAACAGTTCGTGCAGGTGAAATTTGAAGCGTCATTTTAATTAAGTGATAAATACAACTTATGCCAGAACGCATGCGCATTATAAGGTTCAGAAAGTAAACTAGGCTAGAGTTATCTTTGTAGGTATACAGTGCATGGAAGCTGTTATTGCAAAAAATGTTCTTGTAGCTATAGGATATTTTTTTAAATAATAAATTCATCTCGATAGACTACTCAAAATTTGTATAGACAATCACTTTGGTGTCAACCGGCGCAGTCCGCACCACCCTAGTGACACCACTGCTGCATTGAGAAATTTATAAAATTATTGGTAAACGTAGATAAATCCTATTATTTGTTAGATAGATAATTTCTTTCGGTGAATCTATATATCCACCGGTAATTTTACAAAATAACGAATTCGCAGTACCATTTACACAGCGTATAGCCCGAACTGGTAATAAGACGCGGTGCTAAAAAGGCAAAAAAGTATACACTATTTGAATGACCTTTGTTTTTAACATGTGTGATATTTGCTATCGTAAAGTTCCGCTTTATTATTTAACGAACACAAGTAAGTGCGGTGTATATCTGTATACGTGAGATATTATACAATATTTGTAATGATAACCTGTCACTCACTCTTTCACGCCACTTTTAAAGTAGCTACATGCTCACCGCAAGCTGATAACACACGTTCAGACACCAAGAGAGCCTGTTTCTGACGTGACGAATCTAAACATTCTGACTGTGACAACATGGCTTGTATAGGTTCATTTTGTTTACTCTCTCAGTCTAAAATTAGCTCTGAATGTCAGCTTTATTGTTCCGAGAGCAGCAGTCCAACTTGCACGAGAAAGTATTGGTAAGATCTGTTTACTCTTCCAGTCTAATAGTAATGGTGAATGTCAGCTTCATTGTCCTGACAGTACTTACTTAACAGTTAAGTGGGCCTCCTCGATATGCGAGAAATTGCTGCACAGACGTTGTTGATCTTCGACGCAATATTTAACTATACGATGCGTTATTTCAAAATATGGCTCATGCCAAAATTAAGTTAAGATTCCAACAGGGTACTTTTTCTTTAGAATACTGTAGTTTTAAGTTTTATCAATAGAAAAAATGTGTGAAAATGTGAAATTAGCCCATTTTCAACTTTCTACGCATATTAGCGGAGCTATGAGAATAAGATGATGAATAGTACTCAACCCGAAGGTTGGTTGGATCCTCAACATTTACATCGTCAGCTGTAAAGCTTAGGCAGAACTGAAGAGGCATACTAGATAAATGATACTTAATTAAAATTATCTCTAGATGTAGCCTTCCTCTAACAAATCTGTAATTTTTTAAAGGCTCACAACAGAAAATTTTAAGATATATTTAAGTTTTCCTCTTTACCTGAAGATAGTAAGTTTGGTAGTTTTCTTTCCCCTCTTTCCTATTGAAATGACAGGTGGCTGTAGGTGAAGGGCGAAATGGAGAATAAGCTTAGGCATAATAGAGAAGTAGTTCCAAAAAAATGACAGACCATTGTATTTCAAGCCCTGTGGCCTTTCATCGATCGATATTTTCATGACCGAGGAGGCTGCCTTAATGAATAATATTTTTGAGCTGTACTCATTCTATTATTAATTGATAATTATGTAATTACTTAGAGATAATATTAAGTATTGCTCTAACGTACACCTCTCACAGTTTTACGCTCTTGTAAATCAATTTCACGGACGGGTAACACCTGACTGTTTCACAAGCCGCATACAGATTAACAAGATAATATAATGCACATGGGCATATAAACAGGATTCATTACGAGTCATGAGACGAAGATATGGAGATAATCTGCTGAATAATATTGTCAATAAACTACCGTTAGAAGCTGGCTATTGGTATTGGTATCCTGGTTATTGGTATTGTAGACCAGGTACCAAGTTGGCAAAACGGCTTAGACCGAGCTTGTAAAGAGCACAATATTGCCTACTCTAAGGGGAAAGATTTGTCTGGTTGTATCTCACAAGCTTACCGAGAAAGCTTGGAAATGAGTTTTCGCACCCGATTAAAAATTGAGTGGGAAAGCTGTACTGCGTGTGCTATATCTAATACTTAGAAAGCTAAAGTCAAAAGGGGATCTGGACTGACCAAAGGAGGCCGTCGTTCACGCAAGATGAATAAACTTAAATACTCACAAGTAAAAGAATAAACAGGGTGGATTATTATCCAGACTCCCTATTATTACGGCATTAGGAGTGGTTGCAGGCATCACGAAAGCAATAGTGTCTAGCCCGATAGAAAACAATAAAGTGGGACTATTGGGACATAATCGTGTGCTCGAGTATATCGCTATAGGTAAAAGGATGTATTTGCATCTGCATCTGAACCTGAGACACAGACTACCTAGACGTGCTCCTACCGAAATATATCTACTCAAGAATGCTAAAACGTTCAAAATTACATTATTTAGAGGCGTTTTTGCAAGAGACGCTTTACCCACAGAAGGAGCATGGGTGAATGAGATGGGCATCATTAATCGTGACAGAAATAACAGAAAAGGTAGTAATTGAGTTGCATTTAAAAACATGAAGCAAAGTACTTTAATAGTTTTGGTGATATAAGACTACCGCTCGAGCTTGCGAGGTATCATTGAGGAATACTTATTGCCTATAACCATACGTGGTATCAAGAATACGACGACCGTATTCTGCGGTCATCTATGTCTGGCCTTCTTTAAATACTCGTGCTAACGATTGAACCTAGTAAACATGTCTATGATGCTTACATTGACGGGTAAAATCTAACTGAGAACTAGTTTCTGCATATCATACTAGGCGAGAAAAATCGCAAGGAATAATGGTTTATCGGGCTGATTAATCTAGCAACTTTTAATTGCATACCAAATATAGAAACGTAATAATTATATTGCAATGGAGTGGCTAAGTGTGATGTGAAACTCTCTTATCATTGGTGACCCTATTACACTCAAAAGCTAAAGCTATATCACCTCTGAGTGAGATATAAACTTTACTTAACCTGGCTCTATTTTGTTTCAAGCATATCCTTCTTCCTGACGGGAAAAACCCACATCTGCAATATCCTACATGTGAACATGATCCATGTTGAGTGCAGTCTTGTTAGTGAGGCCTACGTCAGCATAGAACCGAGTCATACCCTGCATGAGTTCAACATGACAATCCCTCCAGGCTATAAGATAGTAGTTGAAACAATGGATAGTATCGACTACCTTCTGGTAAAGAAATGGATCATAAAGTCTGTCTCAAATTCATTATCACTGTTCTACGTACAGTAATGTTAAGCTCAAGAATATGATATGGACATGAACACGATTTGCGAATAAAGGAACTTATCGATGGATCGATTGATAGATTCCTTACTTGATGAGTACACCAAAAGGTAAGATCGATGGCTCGCCCACTCTTGATTAAGTTGAGCATATTGAGCCAGTTCAAATCATCCTTCTTGATGTGAGGCATTAATCATGAAATTTTACTTAGTTCGATCTTGGAAGATATCTCAGGGTTGATTCGTAGAGGTGCATTACTGTCAGTTATCAATCAGATAAGTAGTTTTTGTTTAGCATTGATCACTATGCGAGAATAGTCTTCCATGGATCCTAATATGAAACGTAAAGGAATGCGTACGTCAAAGATACCTGTCGTATCACGTAATCATACTACATCGAGTTTCCATCCTACGTTTTCAAGGTAAGGTTGCTCATCTTTCCGAATCTAGAGATTTTCTTGAGCTGAATCGATACACCCACATTTCCCGATTAATCACTCTCCACCCCCTTGATACCGTAGGTAATTCTAGAGGAGAGATGAAGTATACAGTTATTTACGATTCTCGATGTTCTTCCTACAGCACTCGCATCTAGCAGCAATCTTCCTCTGAGTGAACGGTGTGGTAACCTGTACAATCCGTCCTGCTCCTGTTGCAATATGGCTTGACGTTGTGGTAGCTGACGGGGTTCGGTGGCAACACACTTTTCTAATTGCCTCTGATATTTCTGGTGCTACTTGTCTTTAAAACTTTTACATATACTTTTATGGGGTCCAATTTTTTTCTGGTGGATTGGAAGGATATTTTCTTTTAGGTTTTCTAATTAGAATTTAGTCTTAAAATTATTAAATTTGCTAATTCTCTTTCTTATTACGCCTCTTTGATCGATTTAAACTGGCCCTGGCCTAAAAAAAAGTATAATAGTTTTTAATGTTTTGAGTTAAGAGAATAACATATCCAATATTTATACCCCTGATTTGTATATCTGTAATTGATTTTCAAAAGCTGCCATCCCAATAATGGCAGGATTTTTTAAATAAGTTTTTCCAAATCTAAAGGAATAAATACTATTAGGCTATATTAATTGAATATATGAAGGGTGGCAAACTAATCGTCTTTGGGAGCCCCAATAGTTGAGGTAAGATTGTGAAGAACCCCACTGTTCAAGGTAGTAGTAGCCCCACCACACGCAGACGCTGTTATTTGTTCCGCCTCATATTAAAGGACCTAGCCCGCTTACAGCCAGTCAGCCTGTTGTTGCGTATGAGTACAATTCACATTTTGCGCCCGAGAGCCCCTCCGGGTCTGGTGTTCGTTATATGAATTTCTCTAAGTGTATCTGTGTTACATGTATATATATCTGTCATACTGCTACTACAAAATAAATCCTATCAAACAAACAATTCACATTTTGTTTGTTAACGTTTGTTAAATTGAGTGATGTCGTTTACAAAAAGTAAATACAAAGACAAAAATAGATGTTTTAAGACAGAATGGGAGGGGGGGGGATTTGGTTTTTGTGGAAATACATGGTAAGGCAATGTGTGCCTTGTCAAATAACACTGGCACAATTTCAGGCTAGTAATATTAAGCGTGATTATAACACGCATCACAGTACTTTTAGCAAAGAATTTCTTGTTGGTTCCATTATAAGGCGATCTAACGTTTTATATTTACAAGAAAAACTTAATGGCCATAGTAAATTGATCTCCATGTTTATTTAGGGGGCAGATGTGAAAACCAAGGCTGTGTTTATTTTAGCATTTAATATTTCACGGGCAATGCGTCCATACACTTTAGGAGAATTTGTTAAGAAAAATATTGCACTAATAGTTGTTTTAGATCCGGACAGTAAAAAACTCCACAAAATTATTGAACAAATGCCGTTCTCCAGGCATACAATTCAAAAGAGAACGAGTTTTCTTATGACGTATCGCGTTTTTGCTTAGTATGTGGCTCTCAATAAGGCATGTACTGAACAAGTTTTTTGTTGTTGTTGAAACCATTCAAACAATTTCTTCAGTAGAAGATTAAATGCTTCCCTCAACTTGAGGATACTCAGTGTTTGTTAGAAATACATTTTTTACAGATTTTTTCAGGATTTACAGATATTTAATGTATCCCTGCAAGGGAAAGGAAAACTAATATCATATATAATACAAACGGCGTTCACTTTCCCCAATAAATTGAAACTTTTTTCAGAGATACTTGAACTCTAAAATTTAAACCAGTTCGCTTGTCTGAACAAAAAAAACTGACAACTTTGCACTAGAACTGGTAACAGAAGCTTATATTTGCCAGTTAAAATATGGTCTTGTTGAAGAACTCAATGGTCGATTCTGCTATCTTCGCTCACTTAAGCCATCATTAGCTGGTTTTTTTTTCGAGAAGCCTTTTCTCGCTGACGTAATGGAGAGTGGTTGCCCTATTTAACAGCAAATTGTGGTGGACTCTGCAACTCTGCTGAAGCTACCGGAACTTCAATAGGACACGAGGAAAACATGAAGTGGTTGTTCGATTACTAAGTTTTGGAAGCATGTGCTGGGACAAAAATATCTCAAAGTAAAGGAATGTGCCAAGAGACTGACCTCATTTTTGGTACAACCTATTATTGTGAAGCATTATATTCTACACTTAAGATTTATTAACTCTAAACACAGGTTTGTTTTGCCAGACAAACATTTAAACGAACTACTACGAACTGCTCTAACAGATCGCCAACATAATTTTAAGCAGGTTACTGCTAATATGGACGCTAGAAGGGCCTTGACAAGTAAATTAAGTGAGTGGAATATTGTTTGTGATAACTTGGATTCTAATTTGAAAACAAAGCCTAACATTCATATTATTTTAATTTTGAAAAGTAAAATAGGTTTATTTAGTTTACTATAGTGTGTGTAAATAAAAATGGCTTTACGTTTTGTATTTTTAATAATGACAAAATAATTGTGTTTAAGAAAGAGTTTTCAATATTATAAAAAAAAATATTTATTATATTTGCAATGTGCAAAGAGCCGCATGACGGGTGGGCGCGAGGAGCACTGTAGCCACCTTTGAAATATATTAATTACCCGCTTCGGTGGCTGAACGGTCTAAGGCGTCACTCTCGTGTCATACTGGTATACTGATGGCAAGGGGATCGGGTTTCAAATCCCGGTAGGGTATACCAAGTTTTTTCCCCCTCTCCTTCCACGCAAATGTGGGTAGACAGTCTCTAAATGCTTCCATTATCATCCCTACCTCGTAGTTTCGTACATAAGCTCGACATAATGACGAAGCCTACAGTAAAATTTTGTATCGGGACAATATATTCATTTTATTGGTTAGGAACATTCTAGTGCACCAAATAAACATTCAAAATCATCTTTGTCGTTTTTAAAAAAATATATTATTTTGCTTCACGAAATATTTAAGAATGATTACAGTTCTAAATAAATAAATAAATAGGTATTTGTTTCGCAAGAACCTTAATTTTTTTATTGGAAAGTCACTGGAAAATAAAAATCCTTATGTGAAATGAGGTTTTTTCCTCCAACATGAACTTGATAAAATTGCTAATATTGTTGGCACCCTTAGATGGTTGGTTGAAATCAATATTATTAAAATGAAGTGTTTGTTAACCCCTGTGCACAAACATGTGGACCTAGAAGCTGGAATTTCATATTTTTTATTAGATTTTTTTAAAAATTTATTAAAAACTGGGTTTGAAGAAATAAAATGAAGATTTTTTTCCCGTCTGTTTAAAGCACAGAAAAGCATTGTCCAGAATATCGCCTGGTACTTTTGATAGTAAGCCATTTGGTGGCTCAGGGACGGTCGCCATCTTGTGTACTTTCTTAATTATATTCATAATATAATGCCCAAAATTGAGGACGCGTGGTCGTCTACTGTGATGAACTGAGACGCCAGTGAAATGAAACGGGGCCACTAACCACGGATGTTAGGCTCATACGATGTCGTGCGATTAGATTGCTCCTTCCGCTTGTATTAAATAATATATATCGCATCACCCACTCATCTTCAGTTGGAACTCAAGCGCATGGTTGAATTAAATAATCGCATGTAAATTCAGCCATAACATTCATTACTGTTTACAGCCTGTGGCCTGGCTCATTATTTTATTCAAGTCATATATTTTTCCACTACCGGCTTGCTACGCCTGTCGTAGCTTCATATGCAAGACTAGGACAGGCACAACATCCAGTCCCCAGCCGTCGATTCATCACTGTGAAAGGGTAAACCCACATTTCACCAATGATATAAGTTGTTGGCCATACCGGAAATTGAACCCGGGACCTTTAGCTTAGTAGATAGATAACTACTGACTGAGCTAAGGTGTCGAATGATTCAATCCTTCCTAAGGGAATTTATAAATTTACATACATTTTTAACAATGAAGACTTTCCTCAAGTCGATGTGGTGGGGGATAGATAATATAAATTATTTAAACGCTTTTAGAAACAGTTTTATTAGCTTAGTAGCTAGTACAACTCTAGTACAACTCTAGCTCAACTCTAGCACAGACACAACATCCAGTGTACTGGCCATATACTCAGGGTAAGACGCATTTTTTCAACCCTTTCTGTTCATTAGAATGTTGTAACGTAGTTACTTTGGGCCAGTTTCATAGTCAGATTTAGTACGCCTAAAGTGTGAGTCGATACTAAATACAGGACGACACCTACCTAGACCAAAATGGAATGGGCCAGTTTCATATGCGAAACTGGCTCATTCCATTTCGGTCTAGGTAGGTGTCGTCCTGTATTTAGTATAGACTCGCACTTTAGGCTCACTAAGTCTGACTATGAAACTGGCCCTTTTTCTTTGCACAGCGTATTACTACACGTCCGGGCTATACCTATGTGTGATAATTGCGCTAATGTGTTAGGGATAAGGCAGGTTGAATTTAGAGGAAGTATACCCACATTTGCGTGGAGGGAGAGTGGAAACCATTAGGAAAAAACACCCTCAGTACACCCAACCTAGTTCCGAACCTCGATATCCCCATCATTGGAAGTCTAGTACTTTAAGAGAGTGAAGCCTTTTAGTTTCTTAATCCATGGAAATACGTTAATGAAACATTCTAAAATGTCGTGAACCCGTAACAGAAGTTATGAGATCTTAGGTTTGTTGGTACCTTGGATGTTGAGGTTCGACCTTCAGCTGGGTTTACTTGGTGGTGTTTTCCCCATATGTTGTATCCCTAAGGATATATCCTCCCCGGGCCAATAAAAGCGCCCTTTCTTTAATTACTCTAACTTTTTTTAGCACCGTGTCTTACTACCCGTTTGGGTCATATGCTTAAGTATTAATTACTCTAATGGGTTAGGAATTGGGAAGGTTGAATTTAGAAGTGAACCCGCATTTGCGTGGAGGGAGAGTGGAAAACCATTAATGGAAAACCACCCTAGTTCACCCGACCGAGATTCGAACCTCGGAGTGAGCGAGGGACCCCTCCCCTCCCCAAACTAACAAATAAGATTAATTATCAGAATATACTGTTTCTACTGGCTTACAATTTTCAGTATCACTTGTATTAGCTCAATGAATGTATGAAAAGTGGACTCGGTGAAATCTCCGCTCAAATGGAATGTTGTGAAATTTGGGCTCAACTGGCTCGACTAACCTCACCTAACCTCACCTAACCTCACCTAACCTCACCTAACCTCACCTAACCTAACCAATACCTTTGATCAAATGGAAGCTGTGAGCGGGTATTTCACCTCTACCCTTTACTCATGTTTTGTTGGGAGGGTCTAATGTTTCTTGGAAGTGTGAGCGGATATTTCGCTAAGCGGAACCTTCGCGACACCGGCTAAACTTTGTTTTCTTACTTTCTAGAAGAAATTGACATGATTGAGGGTTTTATTTTTCTGCATCCACTAGAATTTAAGATTATATTGGTTGGTTCAAAGCCTCATTTGGAAGTTTTCAGTAAGCTCTACCATCAAAGTTAAATTTTGTTAATTACATTAAAAAGATAATCTCCATGATAAGTGAGGTGATACCATTTACTAAATAGTTAAGTTTGATTAAGGTAAGTAATTTTGGTATTGCCATAGCATTAGAATACAGCACACTTTTTTTTAAAAACATCGAGCTTATTTTACACTATGGTTTAGCCTAAAAAATAGAGCCACAGTGTAATTCGTCAATGTAAGACCTGTCACCTCTCAAGGTAAGGCTATAATAGAGCTGCAAACATTAATTGTAATGTTTCTGTAGTTCACAAGTCTTGAATCTTGTACTTTGACAATCGTGCAAACTAACAATTCTTTAGTAACTATTTTGAAACAATGCCATTGAGGATGAGGGATGTTTCTACCATTCTTTCAAGCAAAATACTATTTTGAAAATACAAATTCTTGTATATTAGCTAACATTAGGGCATACATACGTGTGCGAGTCAAGATTATGTGATTTAATAAAACGTGATGTTCGATTATATGTGCTTTAAGAAAACAAGTTTAAGGAAATGAAAACATATCGGATTTAGCAGATTTGGGATTATCATATCTTGTATGTCATTGGACAATGTGTTATTGCTTTTGTTGTATTTTAGAAAATTAACTCGTGCGCATTGCATTTATAAACATAATTTTAAGTTAACTACAGTTTGTCTGAAACTTGTGCACACACAAAATGTTGTCTGCTTTGAATTGAAGACATAGAGCAGATATTATTTTTTGAAGACTTATATACGACAACAGAGAGCACAGATTTAAATTGTTAGAGCAGCGTTAATTAGAATGCAAAAAAAAAATCCAACGAATGTACACATTACAATGATCCAGAGTTTAATCCAAAATAGCATGATGGATTATCGTCTACCAACTAGTTGAATTGCTAGGAAAGTGCAACTCTAACAAATAACTAGGCCTACTCTACTTGCTTAAAAATAAGATTCATTACTAAAATTTGAAAAGGGAAATGAAGTAAAGTGGACAAACGCCATCGTTAAAGTACAGCAACAAGTGGATTTGCACAGTATATCGAGTGTTAATCCGATTGTAACGATTAAAAAATATATATATATTGGCTGCTCTAATGTTTCCCACTGCTATTCTCAAAATATTTATTTATTTGGTAAAAGCCCAAAAAACATCTAATAATACGATGCGACCACATCGCCTAGCTAGCTTCACCTTAAGGTGCGGCAGAAGGGAGCGTGAGTAATTTTACAGTTTTTATAGCATTACATTTGTTTTGGCCAAAATAAGTCAAATATTTCTCCAGTAGCAACATAGTTTATTTTTCTGCACATGCTACTATCAACAGATCTTGAATGTCTGTCAAGGGTGTCCTGGAATTTTGTCAACACTTTTTAAATAAAGAGAAAATGTTTTGACAAAATTCCAGGACACCCTTGACAGACATTCAAGATCTGTATATATAAACATGTGCAGAAAAATACTCTATATTGCTACTGGAGAAATATTTTATTAATTTTAACTAAAAAATTTCAATTCTATAAAAACTGTAAAAATTCTTGCGCACCCTTCGGTCGCACCTTTAATGAGATATCATCCATGAGGACGTGGGTAAATTTAGCTGAACTTTTGCCAACATATTCAGATGAGTTAAAACGCGTGCTAATGCTTTATTTAATTTATAAATATCACACATTGCTGGTCACCTTAATACATCTAGCTTTGTTTAAAGGTATTAAAATAATCAGGATCCAAGGATATTGATCACTTTACCTTATATTGTCGCAGAAGTACTAATTGCATTGTCTAGTATATTTCTTCCGCAAACACTGTCCAATAGTGTTTTCATGGGATTTACTAAAATGAATACAAATATTCCAGCTTATAACTTGACTGCAACATTTCCATTCTTATATTTAAGGTTGATCAAAGGAACTGTCAGTCTGTCTTCAAATTCCCAACCTTTTTTTAACCTACAAATATCTTTTAAAAAGTTTTTTACCGTAGAAATATAGCTCTAGCAGTGATGTACGATGAAAATGTGAACTCCCTCACTGTTGATAGTTGTCGATTAGGCTAAACTGAAAATGTAAACTCTCAAAGTATTTATTCTAAACCAATGCAATGCAGATGTTTGCTACATCAGTAAGATTCAACCAATTCAATGCGGATTTAAACTCTAGCAGTGCTGATTAAACTTGTACAATGCAAATTCTAACTTCAGCAAAGATGATTATACGAATACAAAATAAATGCTAGCTAGACTGCAGATATAAACTGCAGCAATGATGATCAGGGTGCAGGGATTATTAGACCTGTGCATTGCAGATCCAAGCTGCAGCAGTAATTAGAACGGTACAATGCAGATCTAAACTGCAGCAGTAATTAGAACGGTACAATGCAGATCTAAACTACAGCAGTGATTATTAGACTGATAAAATGCAGATTTTAACTTGAGCAGAGTTGATTAGACCGGTACATTGCACGTATAAACTGCAGCGGCGATGATTAGACAGGTACATTGCACATATAAACTGCAGTGGTGATGATTAGACAGGTACATTGCACGTATAAACTGCAGCGGCGATGATTAGACCGGTACAATGCATGTATAAACTGCAGCGGCGATGATTAGACCGGTACGATGCAGGTGATATTTCGAGCATTGTTGATTATAGACCAATGCAGGGAGATGTTGGTTCTAGTTATATTGATTAGACCGGTGCAATGCAGATTTTAACTGCAGTAGTGTTGAATACAGACCACCGTAATGCTGATGTTAACTCCAGTGTTCGGGGAATCAATACTAGGACTGTGGTATTGCGTGTTGCCTAGACGCCCTGAAAGGGAGCAAGAGGTGTTCATCATGTTTCAAGTCATTCACTCTGAGGATAGGCCTAGTTTTTCATAATCAGTTCTACTTATTTGTATCAAAATAGTTGGACTTTAGTTTGTGTTTGACATTCAAAAGCTATTGTAAGTTATTCAAGGGCTAGAAGCTAACTTTACTGTGGATGTAGAACTCATTGATCTCTATAATATAATTGGATGAACATCTGTGGCTGAAATTTTCGAGATGTCGTCTACATGCCATTGTGTAAGAGAGAAAGAAACTTTTGGGTATATCTTTCTCTCTTACACCCATACAAGGCAATGTGGCATTTTGACATCATTAATTAATTTGATTGAATATATGAGATACATCAATGTGTGATTAGTTAAATGAAATAAATATGTTAGTAAAAGCTATAACAAAGTTCGAAACTAGTTAGTTTTTCCTTTAAATCTAATATATACTATAATTTTTGAAGGAATTTCACTTGAAAGGCTTTATCTCGTACCAGAATCTTACCCTATAGTTGTGTTTAGGTAGGATAAAAGACTTTCCAAAAGAAAATATCTACTTCCATTCTAAATGGCCGTTTATACCTCCATGATATTATATATCTGATAGTATTCGGGCACGAAATAAAGCCTTACAGATAGGGATGATTACTAAAATCAAGGTTTAGTAGATACCGTACTTCCTAAAAGCCTATAACCTAAAATATCATTTGAACGTACGACTTCTACACAAAGTATGTCATTCAAACAAATGTAATAAATTTTTTAGCTAAGTTGTTTCATTATCGTTATTGAACTTTAAACATAATATAGTTTCTGAAAGCAATATATAAGATATGAGCCAACTTTTTTTTTAAATGGTACCAAAATAATAATTTATACAAGCCTATAACCTAAGTGATAGTTTGAATGCATGGCAACTATTCAAAGACATGTAATCAAGTTTTAAGATACCTTATTCATTATACTTATCGAACTTTCAATATAATATGGTTTCTGAAACCAATATACAAGCTAATAGCCAACTTTAAATATAAGTGTAGTCTTGGCAAACTGTAAACAACATGGATGATAACTACCTATTTAAATATACCTACTAAAGATTTTATTCGTATTTTTACAGTATTACCTTTAAAACTGAATTGTATATCCTTTAATGTAAATGTTTCTTCAGGAAAGTGTGGTATAACACTTCACTATTTTCAAACAAAAACACTTTTATTCATCAAAGACATGTTTTCGTATAAGAATATTGAAAGAAACCGTTAAATTTGTCCCCCCCACAATGAAGCAGACGATAAACCTGAGCGTCACGCTTTGGTCCTTGGCAATGCTTATGTTTATGTCCATCCAGTATAATATAGAGATCGCTGGTAGAACCGCGGTTGTCACAGAGAACCACTGCTGGATACTTACTGTACTTTATTTTAAATCAATTGTAAAAACTATACTTTATTCCTAAAGAGTATAGAGAGAATAATCAAACTTTAAATGAAAGCTACACGCTTTGGTGGCCGCATGGCTTAAGACGTCACTCTCGCAATAGACTAGACTGCCGAAGACTGAGATAATGGTTCGGATGTACTGAGGATGTTTTTTTCGTAAATTATTTTCCACTTTCCCTGCACTCAAATGCAGGTACACTTCCTATAAATTTAGCCTTGTGTGTCATATTTAAATTAAACTTGGTACAAGATAAGCCGCTAGGTGCATTATATCGATCCTTTCATTTTATTGGGTGAACATTTTAATTCATCTAGTGACGTATCTTGTATTAACTTGTATATATGAATGATAAAACCCCCCCAGCAGACCCGACCAAGATTCGAACACTAATCTCCCCATCTTTGGCAGTCTATATTGCGAGAGTATATAATTATATTGATTACCCTTACGGGTAGTGAGACAAGGCGACAACATGAAATGATGTCTTAATAAAGCGTAAACATTCAAACAATAACGTTTAAACTCGAGGATCGATCAACTACAATGAAGATATCTAGTAGCATATCTTGTACTAAGTTAAATATTTGATTGATATAATTCCATTTTCTCCCGTTATAATTATACTTAGTTGAAAAGATGACTTTCGACTTTTTATAATCAAGTTCTAGCAGAGTATAAACAATCACAGGAAAATACTTCTTGATTGGGTGGACCAAAAAACTTTTGAATTTGAAAATTCAAAGCCAAAACTGTACGGTTTTGAGGTTAAAAGTACAATTATTGTGTTCGATCACGTTGTCAGTCATACATATAAAGACGTCACACATTAAAGTAAAAACATTATGTATAAAGCTGAAAGTGTTTTAATTATTCAACCTTTTAAGATCCCGTGGCAATTAAGCGTGATACAAGTGATACACTTGTGTACAACACTTAGATCAAAATTCGCACTAAAGTGAGTTTTTCTGGATTATCCACTTAACATCAAAATTATGATCAGGAGAATAGGTTTTTTAATTAAAAATAGGTAACTTGGTATAACTAGGATAATATTCCCTGTTTTCTAATAAAGTATGCTGAAAACCACACTTCTAAGGGTTCAAGCTGTATTACCAACCTAAGTTACACATTATCCATGAATTAAAACGGCCTATTAAGGGTGGTTGTTCAAGCAAGTATTGAATGCTTTTTTTAAAATAAATTTTTAAAAAGGAAATTCATATGTGCTCCCTTGGTTAATTAACCTCTTTCTAAAATAAACATTGTTCGGGAACCTTTTATTAAACATATTTACACTGCTATATTTAAAAGAAATATAACAATTATCAACATTTTCAATAAAATTAAATGAATACTTTAAAGTTTTTATTTATGATAAAAATGCTGAGGAAGATCCCTTACAATGTTAATCTTAGGTAAAAAAAAAAGTTAATCAAGAGAGTAAAAAAAAGTTTATAAGAAAAAAAATCAACGCATTCGAAAACTGCCGTAATATGGTTGTCCGTTCACTTTCTAGCTCCAGTGGCGTCGTATGGATTCTCTTCAGCTGGGCAACCAATCAATTAGCGAGGATCCTCAGGTTCTTACTTGAAACTCGCTGATGTATGCAAGGTCGCAGGACTCTCACTCGTTACAGGATATTAGGAGGCTATATCGTATTCCCAACAGGATGGTAATCCGACACTGTCAGACTCCCAAGGAAATGAGCAAGAATGGATTAACAATTTTCCACTCACGTTGGGGGTCATACTTTTCAAGGTGGGGATGTAGGAAACACAAAGAGGAAAATGTTTTTGCAGTTATGATAGAAAAACAAATTTTTGGCCAAAATAAAATATTGCTTTAATACATAGTTTAATTTTTTTCATATGGTGATATCAACAGTTGTTGAATATCTCTCATGAGCATATTGGCGTTAGATGACAAACTTTTTAAATTGATAGAAAAAGTCATTGAACTTCAGGACACACTTGGACATATATTCAAGAAATTTTGAGGTTACCATGTGAATAAAAAGCGTTCAGTGGCTAGGAATAACCACAAGTCCAGCAACTGTTCAGACGTTTTGTGACTTTTATGCAAATCTACGTCTCAAGGGTTGACCTCGGTGGTCTTGGGGATAAAGTGCTCGCCTCAGGACCCGATGTTCGTGGGTTCAAACCCAGCAGGGAGCGATAAAAATCCGTAGAACAAGCTCCCTTGGAAGTGAAGTAAAGCCCTTGGTACCGTGTCGATTTTGACGTGGCATGTAAAATAACCCTGGAAGGTATGTGATAATATCTCTACCAGCGAAATTGGTAGGCCTTTTTTCTCTCGCTCATAGAAATTTTAATGTGCTGATATACTCAGTCGGTTCAGAAAGTGCACGTTAAATACCTCAAAGAAATAATAAATAACTATAATAGTGACTTTTTAATCCATCAAGGCTCACTATTATTAAAACTTACTAATAATAAAACTCAGTGGTCCTCCTGAGACTGCACTACGCTCATAATTTAAGAAATATCGCTCTTCTGTATTTTTTTAGTTTGTTCCACGATTGATGTTAGGAGGTTTTTATTTTTCTCCTAGCTAATGAGACGTTGGTGTTGAAGGGTTTTGCAGAGGGGCTATTGGTTGTTTCCAAGGTCTGTGTCCTTGGACTGGTGTAATTGACCGTCAAGTGACAGTCGACTGGCTGACTCTAGACGTGCCTGTTGAGGTGTGAAGGTACTATTTCTCCCTCTCCTCCAGTTTGTGTTCATGGCTCAGGTGGATCTACCATGGGTTCTTTCTTTCACAGTCCCATCATTTTGTAAGATACCGCTGTGGCGAATTGATTATCTGGGCCACAGGAATGCGATACGGCGGTTAAACGTTTGTTTTCCTTGTTTGTTTGTCTCCTTGCGACACTGTCGGAGAAAGTGAAATTAGAAGAAGTCGTGCCCTGTGAATATTTAATGCCGCTTGATGTTCTCACTTGCAGATCTCAATCTTCCTGGTGTGTCTCAATGTCTCTCCCTTGTTCTGTGTTTGGGATGTTGTGTCGACAAGGAGGGACTGACTGTTCGACATATTTACTGACGAAATCTGGACTTTCTCGTTTAAACTGTCCAAATGTTATCTTCCAACACATGGATGGAGATATTTGTATGCTAACTACTTTTATATAACTTAATCAAATGTCTGTAAGCTAACTTAAAAATCTAAAAAATGTAAATTTTTAAATTTTGTTTAAAACTTCGCTGTCTTGTGCATTGATTAAAACCTGTAGTGTTTTTATTTGGTAGGATTACCGCAGCTTGTCAAGGGCTGCAACCATTTGACTATATTATTACAGCTTGCAAAGAGCTGCAACACTGTAACTTTAATTCTTCAGCTTGTAGTTGATTGCAATATTTTGACTGTAATGCTGCAGCTTGTAGAGGATTGAAACAGTTTATCTCTAGTGCTGCCGAATAGGGAGGATCTGAAAAGCTTGTATACAATGTTTCGTCAGGTGCATCTAGATAGTATCTAGCTGTGAGTGCGTCAGGTACATCTAGATAGTATCTGGCTGTGAGTGCGTCAGGTGCATCTAGATAGTATCTGGCTGTGAGTGCGTCAGCTGCATCTAGATAGTATCTAGCTGTGAGTGCGTCAGGTGCATCTATGATAGTATCTGGCTGTGAGCGCGTCAGGTGCATCTAGATAGTATCTGGCTGTGAGCGCGTCAGGTGCATCTAGATAGTATCTGGCTATGAGCGCGTCAGGTACATCAGCTGCCATGAATGTCGAACCCAGACCTAGTTTGGCTCTATTATACAGAAACGATGCGCAAGGCATGTCCTATTTGCTATCAACATTACATGCCCAAGATGAGTGTCTTTGTCCTGCACTCAATTAGTTGGAGTGAGACGCCACCACCTTCTACATGTCACGATTGAAGCAAGTAATTACCCACACATGAGATGGATCCGTGTATGGAGAAACTCGCTTCGATGGACCACTTTTACTTTATCACGATAGTTTTAACAACATATTCTCATGTTTACTTGCGTGCGAGATACATCAGGTCACAATAATATATATATATATTCTTCAAATTTTAAGGCAGATTCTGTGATGGACGTGCGAAAATGGTAGGCAACAATTGTGCTACATATATAATAGATATATAATATGAACATCTATTGTATGTATATATGTATCAACGAAGTATATTACTGGTAATTTCCATCGCAATAACCAAACCTAAAATAGTTTTTTTTGTACCGGCTTACTATTGCGATTATTTAACATAAGATTGTAAACATTTATACGTGTAAATAAATACTTCACTTTTGAGTGGAAAACTAGACACATATATATATATATAGGTCTAGTTTTCCATATATATATATAGGTCTAGTTTTCCATATATATATATAGGTCTAGTTTTCCATATATATATATAGGTCTAGTTTTCCATATATATATATAGGTCTAGTTTTCCATATATATATATATATAGGTCTAGTTTTCCATATATATAGGTCTAGTTTTCCATATATATATATATATATTTATATATTATAGTTAGACTTCTCTTGAAACATAATGTTGGCTCCTACGAAAAATAAAATATTTGAATTCAAGGTTTGTGTGGGCTATTGTGTTTTCTTGTGACAAGGAATTTACTGACTTTTCCGACATCTTAGGACATTATTATAATGAATAGAATTGTTTATGTGCTTTTGTGAATATGAATAACCAAAATTTTCTCATGAATGATCATATCTGATAGATCTACTTTCATGTCATATGACTGCAGCTGTCACTTTTGATACTATATTATCACCACCCATAAAATAGCACGAATAATACGTATCGTAAATTGTTAGCAAGGTTGACCGCAAACATGTTTTTTTCTAAAAGGTCCTTAAATATATTTTCAATAAAAATTCAAGGTAAACACACGCTCACACATGCGTGTGAACTTTCTTTTTTAAATAGTTTGAAACCAATTATTAACTTTAGTTAAATTTGCACCTTCACTCAATTTTAATAAACCTTACTATTTTTTATATTATTGTGCATAATTTCTAAATTAGACTGTCTTATAAGCTACTATTGGCCTAAATTCTTCTAGTGTTGCTGACAAACTTTTGTCCGAGACCAAATCCCATATTCTTCTAATTTTGCTTGTAAAAGTTAGATGGCCTAGAGCAGGGCTATTCAATTAGTTATCCAAGCGGGCCACCCCAAAAAATCGTAATATTTGGTGGGCCAGACATTTAATTCAAGCTGTAATTTGGAATGTTATTAGATTAACTTTTGTATTTGAAAAAGGGGGGGGGGAGTAAAACGTTATTTTATATTGTATATAATAGGTATTGATATTTCAGTGACACTAAAAAAATTTAAGTTAGAATAGGTCTAGTAAATATGAAAAATTATATCATGCCAAAATAATTTAAACATAAATAATCATTATTAAAATACAAACCATTAACGGGAAAGACACGGTAAGACTAATTACAAGTAAAGCACTCCGCTATTGCTATAAACGGAGCACGAACAATAAGTTAAGAGCAAATATTAACTGGCGAGACATCGGCTGCTGTTGGATGGAGGGGAGAAGAGATGTGAGTCACTCTTAGCCACCCTGTCGCCCGGTCACCTGCATCAAGGTCAAAAGCAAGAATGTTATATAGCTCAGCCGTTATGTGGGGGCGCTTGGAGGGAGAGATACCGGGTCTAGAGTGGGGGATGCACCCCGCTGGAGGCTAAGCTTGCACTTTACCTTGTAAACACACGATGTTGGTGGCGCCAAGGACCGAGTAACACTGGGATTGCATCTTTCCCCGCCACAGATAAGACTGAAGATCTTTCTGGCTGTTAAAGGCCAGGCGCCTCTACTACATACCGTCTGAACCATACGACGAACCTCCAGTGATAAAGTAGTTGCACTTTCCGTGGGACAATCTGCGGAGCTTGGTGGGCCACCAATTGAATAGCCCTGGCCTAAAGTATACCGTACTATTCCAAACTTTTGAGTTTGATGGTCCAGTGCATACACTATAAAACTAATTAATTTACTACCAGTCCATGCCATACCTTATTTCTTGCTGGCAATATAATTTTCTGTTCCATAAAAGGAAATCGGTATCACGACAACTCACTTCAGATTATAAGGAAAGAGGAAATGACCGAGAACTGCTCATTATCCTGAAACTCCCTTCCTTCCTTTTTAAAAATAGCCACTGCACAGTTTAATTTCACTTATAGGAGGAGTTAATCCTAAATGCGGCTTTCTAAAGAGCAGATTCTCTTCCAACCCAATATTATTGTAATTTTATATGCAAGCTATGCATCGCGTACGTTAAACAAAGGGGCACTTACCTCGTTCCCATGTTCTTCTTTAGTTTATTTCTATTTTACAAACCTTAAATCAAATAGAATGCAGCCGCCTTAGTCACCGAGAAATTATCAATCGCTCTCAGGTCACACGGCTTAAAATACAATATTTTGTATCTTTTCTGGAACTAACCTCTACTTTGTCTAAGCTTATACTCCCTTTCGCCGTTCATCTACAACGCCCCTTTGTCATATCATTAATAAAGAGGGGAAATAAAACTACAAAACTTCTTATATTAGGGTGAAGAAGAAAACTCACTGTTAGTTCTCAAATATCGTAAATTCTCTGTTGTGAGCCTCTAAAAAAATTACAATATTGTATTTGTTGGAGGAAGGCTAAACCTAGAGCCCTTTTTCATCAAACCTAGTCCCAAAGATCCGCTCCGCAAATGTGCTTAAAAAGTCTTTGAAAATGGGCTATTGTCACATTTTCACACAATTTGTTATATCAATAAGATATAAGTTGTTAAGGAAAAAGAGCCACGTTGGAATCTTTAGACTTTATCTTGGCATGAACCATATTTATAGAGATTAGCCAGTACTAATGTACCATTGCCCAGGGGACGCCCGAACATCCTTTCTGTGGAGGTTCTTTACATGCCCCGATTAGATGAGGGGATGATGTTGGTGAATAAGAGGGAGTGGAGCCAATTAACATCTTAACTAACTTGAGCTTAGTTAACCAAACCCTGGTGAGCATGGGAAGTATTCCCCTTTCGAGAAAAATCCCCTCGGTACCAGCCGGGAATCTAACCCTGGGCCTATAGATCAGCAACCTGTAGCTCTCACCACTGCACTATACTACGAGGCAGGTTTCATTATATTAAACTGTGATATCAAGCACACGTCTAGGCTACTAATAGTTACATATGTATGTTAATGTGCATATAGCTTATATTGGCACAATAATAATGTGTCCTAGTTCTTAAGGTAAACACAATATAAATTACAGTTATATATTTGTGCAAGAGTGTAACTATCCTAAATAAACAAGGTGGTGTTATTGTGTTCCAGGTCAATCCAGTGACCTCCACCGACCTATCTCCGACAAAAGAGAGTCGCTTCTTGTAATGTCTGGGTAAGTAGAAAGTAGCTAAACCACTCATCATTTACACCCTACTGAAACACTTGCAATCTAGAGTATAAATCAGTGTTTTTCTACCGGTGTGCCGCGGGAGTTACTAAGAAGATCGAAAAGAAACTAGAAAAACATTGAGGTTTAAAAATAAAACCTTTTAAATCTAGGATCAACATTATTTGTAAAAATAACACAAATTATTAGAATTTAAACTGATAAAACTTTTAAAATACAATCTTAGTACTAGTTTTTTTAAAATGATAACATCACTCCTTAAAGAAATGGTGGTACTCGACAATTTTATCGCCTTGCTAAGTGTGCCTCGAGTTGAGTTGGAAATGGGTGAAAATCGCTTGTCTAGACCAGGGATGTGTAAACTTACTTAAATGAAAGCCAAATGAAAAAAAAAAGGGTTGGCTGGCCAAAAACTTGAATTCCTAAATTTTCCTTCATAATTCATTTAAACAAAATGATACACATTATAATAAATTATCATGAATAAATTTAAATATATGAAAATGTCTAAAAATAGTAAATACCTTAGTCTCATAGTATGTTATTAATTTAATTTAGAAGATTTATATGCTTGGGTGTGGGATGAGTTAGACTGTGAATGAGCTTCCAGCATTTATTTTATTGTTTGGGTTAAACTGTGAGGGAGTGATTTTTAAGAGAGAAGACAAACTCTAATCGGTAAGTCGGTTTTTAAGATCACTTTTCCAAAGTTTCATGGTTGAAAACACTAGTTAGCATGAATATGAGGATGCAAACATTGCCATATAGGGTCAGTTTCATAATCAGATTTAGTACGCCTAAAGTGCGAGTCTATACTAAATACAGGACGACACCTACCTAGACCAAAATGCGATGGGCCAATTTCGCACACAACACTGGTAGCGGAGCTGAAAGCCGAGAGCAGAGCAAAGCAGAGCTTACAATTCCAACATACAAAGAGAAATGGCGACGGTCTCACAGAGAGCGGTGCAGAGAGGAGATAGACGCGCGTAGCAGAGCTGGTTTCTGAGCAGACAATTAATTCACTTTGTGTTTTGAGTTTGAGACTGGTTGAGGCGGATGGCATTATAATTTCTGCGATTTATATTTAATGTAGTAAAGTCATTTTGCCGAAATATATGGTGAAACACTGATTTTTGAAGTTAACAGCAGAATTCCTCTTTGGCAGAAGAATAAATATTATAGATTGAACATCAAAAGTATGTATTGACATCCTCGTATATTAAAAAAAATAGTTGAATATTTTCAAACTTTTTCATATAAATGATAAAATTCTCCATATACTTCTCGTTGTTCGATTATTTCGTAGATCCAGTCTTCTCTATGCAACGAGTTAATAATAGGAAATTTTAAAGCTGTATTTTCAGCTAATATCAAACCCCTGCTCGACATTCCGTGGTTGTTCAGAGACTGAACAGACTCTGATATTCTGTGTGTCCATAGTAAGTATTCCTGACTTCTCTGCTCCCCGCTTTTAGCTACTCGACCGGTGTTATGTATGTAGCCTAAGGGTGGTATTACATTGTCATATATCTATATTAATAAAATGGAAGAGTGTGTGTGTCAGCTATGTTGAGCGTTGCGTGATATCTACCGCACGTAGAGGTCTGAAATCTAAATATTATTAGCCCCTATGAACAAACATGTGCATCTCAGAACAGGTTTTGAAATTTTAGTTAGAATTTTGTAATTAATTAAAACAAGGAAAAATGATTAAATATTAACTTCGTTAGAAAGAATTACTACTACATTTTATACTATTTGCATTGTAGTTTGGTGGACATGCAACCTCTACTAGCGATCTTGGATCCTTTAGTTCTGTATAGTAGATCATCCCGTGTTTTTTTATTAAATCTGTGGCCATGAGCTCGAATAGACCTATCACAGTGCTTACTGATAGTTGAACAGAATAATTATTTGTGTATTGTGTCATGTTTGTTTGACCAATTTGACTCAAACTATAATAAATGTACTCAAGGTAAATAGTTTAAATATCAAAGGGGGTTAAGGAAAAACAGAAAAAATGGAGTATAAACAACTTGTAAAAGTGTTAATCATAACGATATTTATCCTCAATATTCAATCTATTAATTAAATTTATTTGAACTCATACTTTTGTAATTTAATAACGACAATATCTAAGTCTTGGGATATTTGATGAGCATATTTTCTTTGGAAATAGAAAGAAAATAAAGAGCTGAAAAGAAACTCTAGTGAGTAATGAAATGTTAAAAGCTCATAGAAGTATTAAGGATGCTGTCAATATAATTAATGATAAATTGCTAGAGGAAAAAAGTGAGATAGATATTTGTTCCAAAGAAGGAGATGTTACCATTTTCGTCGGAAAGAATACAACTGGAAAAAAGATTAGTGTCGAGTGATGTAAAACTGTCTCAATTCACAGCAGTATGACAAATCCCTTCAGAGAATGGTTGATTAAAAATGTATACATTATTCATACAGGGGATGCTCATCGGTTGTCATCCATACACTTAATACACTGCGCTTATTTTGCTAAATACACATTTCATAAAAATTAAACAATAGGAAAAGTTTTGTGCTCTACCCAAATAAAATCTCGTCTGTTGAAGTGCTTGTACTCGCAACTAATTATTCATAAAAAATTGAATCCAGCATAGATGTGGCATTGTATGGGCTTAAAACCATTCTTACAGAAGCCCAAGAAACTAGGTTGAAACATCCTATACAGGCCACTGGTTCAATGTCAGATTTTGTGGAGGTAAGTTTGGTTAAAAACATTTTTGACTGTTACGAAGAAAGGTACAAACTTGACTTAACTTCATGTTATGGTAACTCTAAGTTAGTTTGTTAACTTCGACGACTTTTAGAGTCAGGGCATAAAAACGTAGCCATCGCAAAAGTAAATTATGAAGTTTATATTTAAAATAAATTGTTGGGATGTTTTCATGTAACTTGCTATTCTTCATGTGAAATGACAAAATTATTTATTTTTAAATGTTTATAAATTCATTCATACACAATAAACACGCTTTAAAATTAGTATGATGCAATAAATCTCAATGAGACTAATTTCGTTCCTTAGTCCTCTCAGATTAATTAGCAAATTATAACCTCGATGCTGTGTTGATGCCAACCTAAATGTATTTAGAGTAAACTCCAAGTTAACTAACTTCAACTCAAAAATAATTTGTAACAATCGACAACATTAACCCAAAGTAATAACTTATGGTTACTTTAAACCTCAACTTTGATAGCTAGTACTTTCACGTAATTTTTAAAAACACGTCTTAAATGTGAAGGAAATCAAGGAAATTTAGATACCCATATTGTAAGAAAACATTATTTAAAACAAGTTGCAGTAGCTCACCAAAGTTACTTAAAACTGACAGAATCTAAAGGAGAATACGTTCTTCAACCCAGTACGCCATTTTTATTTAAAGCAAAGGAATAACTAACATAAAAAACATTTACCTAACACTAGATTTTAATTCAGAACCATTACAGGAAGTAGAAAAATGATGGAGATTTGGAACTATTTAGGTAATTTCTTCATTTACCATACAGCTGAAAAACTAGAAATAGAACTGGTATCTTCACTTTTGAAAAATACAGGGATAACACCTGAAAATATATAGAAAATACCACCCCTTCCCACTGGGTTGGTTTGGGAAAACTTAGATTAAAACTTGGATGCACTCTCCGGGAAATGAAGTTAACATTTGGAATTCACTTTCAAAATAGGGTGGAATATGTCAACCAAGAAATCTAAAATGTTAATGAAAACTTTCAGCTTGTCAAAGAACAACAAATAAATTGGCCAGAGTTTTTCAGGGTTTGTCTAATACACTAAAACCATATTTTAACAAAATATTTCAATACTCTTTGTTCGTCAATAGCGAGTGTTTGGGAGGAATGCCTACAAAGGGATTTTAGTTTTTATGAAATCTATTGAGTGGTGTAAAAACACACCAATTTGGTTAGGTTGGCATTCTTAAACAATAGTAGACTCCTTGCAAACCCTAGGTATAGGGTACACAGACAGTCTGAATTTGTCACCAATCACCAATCAATCACTTATACTACTTTAATTCTTTTATATTCTGAAAATTGAAAAATGACACATAAGCATGGGTGGGAATCGAACCCGTGTCCAAGCATCATTTTTAAATTTTCAGAATATGATATCTAGATGGGGTAATCCTCACTAAAAAGCATAAATAAAGTCCGTTCACCGTAGGAATTGTTTTCTGGAATGCCTTTTTCCCTACCAGAAAGCTATTATAAAGTAGGATATTGGTAGGAAAAAAGAACTTTCAGAGAGTAATTCCTACCGTGAATGGAGTATAATAGCTTTGGCTATTTAATTCTTAATTCTTTTAGCTATAGGTAACATTTTCAAATTTATTTTGTTAAAAAAATTGTTTGTTTTTTAAATTAAAAATATTAACTAACAAACATTCTTAATGGGTAAACTTTGAAATATATCATATTATAAAGAATACATTGTAGAATGTCTCATTCAAACCCGTTGATTTATAAATTATTCTGAAACAATGCACCTTTTATGTCTAAGATGACTGGGCTATTGTGGATAAGGAATATTTGCCATTTATGTATAAAAAATTAAAAACATTTCTCTTATCACTTTCTGATGAGACGTCATAACTGTTTTTATTCATTGACAACAGTATGGTGCATAATATATTGCACCCCAACACTATTTTTTAAACACGGCTTTATTTTGATTACCTATCTGATGGTAGATCGGGAAAACCTTATTGAATTTTTGTCATCCAGGGGTAAAAAAGATGCTACCTATCTCTGACTAATTGAGCTCCAATATTTTATTTCTCTGTGCACTTGGGCCTATTGATGGTTGGTACGCATGTAACTCAAGGTGGTATCAACACTTTTTTTGGTGTTTTCATATAAATTTTTTTGGTCAAAATAAGTCAAATTTTGCTTTATTACAAACATAACAGTTTAATTTTCTTCACGTGTTTATATCAACTTTTATTGGATAGCTGTCAAGGGTGTTCTAAAATTTGACAACTTTTTCCCTTCATTTAAAAAGTTTGTCATTCGATGTCGCTATGCTCATGACTGATATTCAACAACTACTGTTGATATGATCATATGATAAAATTAAACTCTCTTAGTACTGAACCAATATTTTATTTATTTTGGTCATAAAATGTTTTCCTATAAAAACTGGGAAAAAAACCGGCCTTTCCTCTCGTCCACTACATCTCCATCTTAAAGAAAACTGTGATTGACCAAACTACGCACAAATTTACATAAGTTACTTGTTTTTCTAGTAGCCGCCATGATAAATAATTGGTCATACACACGGTAATAGCAGACTTACACTGAAGTCGGTACGTAAACATTAGGGTCTACTCATGTATATGGAACATTAGAGGCCTTGTTTCGATTCCCGGTGAAGATCAAAGGAATGTATCATGTTGCCATGTGTACTTAACTTTGTTCCTGATCCCTTGTTTGTAAGAATATATCCCCCCACTCCCCCCTTGCCATTAGGTGTACCTAAAATCCAATAGGGTATCATATGGCATATATAAATAAATATATTGTATTTGAATATATATTTAAAGAAAATTTCTGGTTTGTAAATGCATAAATACTCGAAACACACAATGTTTCACCACAGTGTTGAGATTCAGGCTAAGAAGGAAAGGAAGTCTAATAATTAACTTTATGCCTTCTTTACCTGTGTGTCTGTAGAATCCACATTCCTGGTGAGTCACTGAAACTAAACTGGAAACGGTTACGTTGCTTCTGAAGCAGGTATCATATTATTGTTAAGTTTACTCCAATCTTCCACACCTGAAATTATCTAGAATGCTCAAGGATACCGCCTACTTGACGGGAAATACCTCACACTAAGATAATGCTATTTCTTATGAGAATGGCGGTTCTGAAGCTTCATAGCTACAAAATCACTCCTCAATTTTCTTGGAATTTTATGTTGTGACCCTATAAAAAATAATTTAATTGCTTGAGGTTAGATGTATGTTTCTAATTATTTACTTTGACTTCATAAATATGACAGTTGATGTGAAACGTCTTGAAAAGGAGTCAAGTTCATCTTTTAATAGTTGAATAAAATTACTACATAACTTAAAATGTGAAGCTTATAGTTCTTTAAGGGAAATAGAATACTTTTCACCTCCATTTTGTTGTAAATCACGTTTGAAATGACTTCTTAAATAACGCGAGATTTATGAAAGTGTGCAACGCGTCTCAGCGCTGCAATACACTGCCCCCTTAGAGTATTTCATTGCAAACGGATGTGTTTTAGTTTTAATTTATAAAGTACCGGCTTAAATTATTCGTTCAAATTTTTTTATACCAACTTTCATGCCAAGGGGTGATGTTTCCGTACTTAATTCAATAATGAATTCATATAAGTAAAATATTACCGCGTGTATGACTATGACCACCTATCACAGCTCCTGTTGACCAAACAAGTAGATATCATGAAGACTTGTGTATAATTTGGTAGCAGTGCGCATAGGAGCATCTCGAAGACTGATTTCCTTTTATTTCAAACTAGCAGAAGTAACCGGCGTTGCGTGGGGGTTACCACACAATACATTACTCGGTTACCCCGTTTAACGCTTTTCTTTGCTTCAAACAGAAAGAAAATAATACCAATTTTATTTTTTCTGATTCAGTTCTTAATAAATTTCAAAAACATTAATCAAAAATTTAAAATTCAACCATCGAGGTTGTAAGTGCACAGAGGCTACTAATTATAAAATGTCAGCCCTCTGCGTGCGGTGGATATCGCGCGATGCTCATCACAGGCCGATAGACAGAGAAACCAACTCTTCCTTTCATTGATTTTTACTTACATTACTGTTACCAGCCTGTGGCCTGAGTCAGTTTTTTTATTAAAGCCATATATTTTCCACCACCGGCTTGCTTGGCCTGTCGTAGCATCATATTCCTTATAATCTAACTTGAGACTAGAACAGGCACAACATCCAGTCCCCGGCCGTTAATTCATCACTGTGAAAGGGTGAACCTACATTTCACTAATGATAAATGATTCGGCCATTCTGGGAATCGAACCCGGCACCCATAGCTCAGTATACAGACGCGCTACAGACTGAGCTAAGGTGTCGGATTTCATTTTATTAATATAGATGGGAAAACAAACTTTAAATAAATATATTTTATGATATATTCATATCTAAAAACATACGCTGGATTATTTCAATATAGGATTAAATTTTTATTTCATGCATGGTCACACCATTTTTTTGAAAGTATTTTTTTTCACAACATTAATTATTCCCAAAACTAGAAACAAAAGGATAAGGAACCGTCTGAATGTGTGTAATATTGTGTAGGGGTCATTTCAATTTGCTCTTTATTTCGTGACAGTTTTCATCAATACCGCATACTAAAGGGAGTAGGTTAAATCCCCCTCTTTAACATTTTCAAAAAATTAGGCTAATGCCTTATTTAGCCTACTTTTAAACAATATTAGAATTTTATTTTTAAAAATCTATAACTAGTCACCTTCTGATGTTCAAATACATTGTTTTTTAGGCTCTTAACCCAAGCTAAGGGCTATTGATACCCGGCACTGCACTTTCGGGACTAGGTCAGCGTCAGGACTTATTAAGTTTATACTTGACAGAGATTCGAAGGGGGCTGGTCTTGATCACGGCATGGAGACGAAAATGACAAAATATATTTCACATATTTTTTTTCTTTTATTTGAGGTATTTAAGGTGTGTTTTCTGAACCGACTGATTATATTATCAGCACACGACTTAGTTTAAATCTAGAAAAGATACAACATCCAGCTCCCGCCCGTTAATTCATCGCTGTGAAAGGGTAAACCCACATTCCACCAATCATAAATGTGTCGTTTATATCAGGAATCGAACCCGGGCCCCTTAGCTTAATTGACAGACACGCTACCGACTGAGCTATTTCAAACACATGTAGTTAATATCCACTAATAATATAACAAATCCATAAATACATTCATCCCTGTGAAATTTAATAGGTTTTATAGACATAAACGTCGATTAGCAAACTTATATATACTTATAAATTTCCTCAAAATAGCTCTAGTTTAAAAATAAAATCTTTTAAACATTTTAATAGATTTTCTTAATCTCTTATTCACGCATCAGAGGGTAGTTTAAACACTTAGATAATTTGTCTAAGATATAAGAACAAAAATCATTGATAACACTTGCATTATTTGAAAACTGCAAACTACACTTAGTTAACTTAAAATGCTCCAAATAACTCTTTTAGGGGCATTCAATATTAATAAAGTTTCTTTTTTACCCCTTCCCCCCTTTGTCTGAATTTGGTGGCCGGTATTATTTCGGTACAGGTTTATCTACTGAATTAAGTACAAAAATATCGCCCGAGTGCATGGGGTCGCTAGGTAATTAAAATCTGGCTTACGGTTATAATTAACTAATTGTGTTTGAGCTGCTAAGTGAAGCATTATCTATCAGAGTGTGAGCTCATCACAACAATGGAGGTTCAAGATGCTGGACACACAGGTGTGTTCAAAGTCCGAACCATCTGTTTCTCTTTCCAAGTGCCAGTGAGAGAACGCATGGTTCCACTTTCTGATAGTGTCTCATATCCAAGCACTAGTGAAGATTCTTAAATTGAAATAGTACACATAGACACGGGAATCGAGCCTTGGACTCTTGGCTTAGCGCACCACTACAGTACCACTGAGCTATCCAATACTCGTCCTGAGCACATTGTACATACATATATATATACATACATATACATACATATATATACATATGTATACATATGTATATATACATATATATACGTATATATACATATATATATACGTATATATACACAGTCGAACCTGGTTATAGCATCATTGAAGGGGCCAAACAAAGCTTGACGTTACATCAGAGTGACGTTATAAAAGAGGTACCCACAGGACACTTTTAATAGCTTGTAAGGAAGGACATTTTACAAATTTCAGATGGCATTAAATTTATAAATGAAGGATATTAAAAAAACAGGTACTGTATTTACATAACTTACGCTTAGGCCTGTTTCTCGTAGTAATCTGTAATTTTCTTTTGAACTCTCCTTTCTGTAAAATAAATTCTTTCTGTCGTGTTGTATAGCTGCTGCACTGAATTCAACACATCGGCAGGCGTCTGTCTGGAGCGGTAAAATCTTTAAAGTTTCAGCTGATCTCATCTATTCCTGTAATGTTGGACAAATGATGTCATCGTATTACACTTGTCCAGTCTCTTCTTCAGCACTATCTTCTGCCTCTGCGTGTTTTACTTCCCGCGATAATTTCTGAATCATTCAACACTTGAAATGTTTCTATGTGGCCATCCACTGAAACATAGGAATCAAGCTCATTTCCAAATTATTTCACATTGACTTGCTTAATCCACTCAGAGAGTGATAGGTCGTCTTCCCTTTCTTCATCATCATCGGGTAAATTAGTGTGTGCGATTTGGGATTTACTATCGTCGGTTGTGTTACACTTTTCCAACCATCATCCATGAATTTTATCGCATCAAACACAGAAATTGTTACAGGTTTTACCGTGTCCACACAAAAATAATTGTTTTTAAAAGTTGCTTGCTGTAGTGACGCCTTGGCCCATAGGTTGCAGGATGCTCGTACTATTTGCTGGTGGAAAAAAAAATATCAATGTTTGATAAATTTAACCTTGGAGCTGCGCAGTTGTCAACTATGAGTAGAACTTTTCTGTTTCTCAACGACAGCTCTTTGTCCCAATTTCTTAGTTCATCTTCAAAAACACTAGATGTCATCCACGCTTTTTGGTTGGTAGTGTTACAGAAAGTTTTTTTTAATGTTTTTAAAACATCTAGGATGCAGAATTTTCCCGATAGCTAAAAGTGTCCTTTTTTCTGTTCATTCTTTTTTCTGTTTTCATGTTCGCACAAACCAAAGCTGTAACTCTTTGCTTGGAAAACTTCCCACCAATACGGTTTTTGTTTTTAAATTTGAGTCTTATCTAGCGTTAACTTATATAAAAAAAAAGCTTCAGTTTCGTCTCCATTAAATATGTCTTCATCTTTATATGATCGTCTAAGGTCTGCCCAATGGCTACGTACCCAATCGCCTGTAACGTTTAGATTTACTCTTTTTTCCTCGCCACAAATGTTAGCAAAGGAAATCGAATGTCGGGCTTTAAGACAATCCAGCCATCCGTTGGAGCACATAAATTCAATAGCAAACAGTTTTCCAAATTCTGTAGCCTTTTCTTTCAAAATTGGTCCACTCACAGGAATATATTAACTTCGACACTGTTTGAACAACTTCATAAGTGCTGCATCCACATCACTATGTTCACATTTCCTTTTTTCTTCTCCTCCATCTTCTTCAAATGCCTTTAAAAGTTTATCTTTATTTTTTTAAATTGTGCCTACAGTATAATTCACTAGGTAATCCAAACTCACGGCATACATCAGCCGTTTTCCGTCCACTTCCACATGCTCTAATGACACGTATTTTCTCTTGAATAGACAGAACTTTTCTTGTTGGTACCACAACCTGCCATGATTATAAAAAATGTAGACCTATGTATAGTGACTACCAAGTGACTACACAATAACTAACAAAACTAACGTTGAACTTATAAAACACGAAGAAATAAAAACACCTTGGCTTTGAACTTAGATGCGCACACGAGACAGTTTCAGACAGCTCAGTGACCTTGAAGTGCCCATGATTCCCGCAACCCTCTCCCTGGCTTTGTTTTTCCATTCAGTCTATTATTAGACCAGCGCACTGTATGACCAGTACACTCCCAGCTTGCTATGAATTGGACATCTGTAGAAATTGGCAATTTTTTTCAGTTTTTTATACATATACATACATTTAAATACAATTTAAAGTAAAATATCTAAGAAGTGTTTGATGCTACATCCGAGTGGTAGTGACGCTAAAACAGAGGTTTTTATAACGTCAATAGATGACTTTCCAGACTGCTGGAAAAATGATGCTACGCCCGAGTTGACGGAATAGCCGAGGCCATTATAACCAAGTTCGACTGGATATATATGAAATAAATTGAATGTATAAAATATGTAGGTATTCAATTAATCATATACATGAAATTAAATATGTATGTACTCGGTTCATATTCGTAAATTGATTATATATTCAACCTACGAGTATTATATTTGATGCGGCAACAACCATAATTAAAAGATCATGTCCTTCTTCTAATCTTCAGTCACATATAATTAATAATTAATTTTACAAGCGTTAGCTTTCTTCAATGTTATTTG